>JAQGAD010000422.1:0-39660 GCA_034696625.1 Isotomurus palustris | reverse complement strand
TGGGTGCATGCGATATCGAGAGACAATTTTATTCCAGCCTTCAGTATTCGTCAGCAAACAAAACAGACTCGACATGCCAGTTTATTAGGAGTATAGGAACTATATTAGCATCTCACTCCCCGCATAATTGTACTATCGTCACTTTGTTATAATTTTTGAGTTTTTTATTTACTTAAATGGTATTCAGGTGGAGGTGATTTGGATTTCCGAAGATATAAACACGAATATCTAAATTGGCATAAAAGATAAACTCAAGTTTACAAGTTAAACTAATGTTCATTCAGCGTCTGCCAAAATTCACTTTCGGGGAATAAATCGAAGCGCCAGGTCATCGAATATCCTGCAACCTCCAACTTCAACTTTATACTTCAGAGGGACCGGAGTAGATGAAGTCGGTTCAATATTGAAGTTATGAACTAAATACGCCAACGCCGTTTTTGTTTCGATCTGAGCGAATCTCATTCCTAAATTATTCAAATCAGTTATATCGATTTCATGATAGGCAGAATTGAATTCACTATTAAAGTAATACCTATACAGTTGCGATTTCCATGACCAAAGGGCATTGATGCATATGGGTGCCTGTTGGCTTTGTTCTCAGCGTTAAAGTTCTCAGGATTGAACTTTTCTGGATTTGGGAAATACTTCTTGTCTCGTTGAATTCCTTGAGCTGCTACTCCCACAAGAGTCCCTTTAGGAACTACCAAATCTGTTCCTGGAATTGGATAGTCCTTCATACACTTTCGCTCTAAACGAACAACCGCAGGGTACAACCTGAGTAGCTCTGAAATCACCGTCGAAAGTAAGTCGTATCATTGAGTGCGACAATAAATGTGAGAACGGCTGTATTCTTGAGTTTGAGATTTACCTGAGCTGAACATGTCAAGATAATCCAGTCCATTAACTTCATCGTAAGTGAGAACTTTCTTGCCTTCTGATCCCATCACCTTTTCTACCTCATCACGCATTTTTTCTTGGACATCTGGATTGAGTGCTAATTCATATGCAGCGAAAGACAGGAACATTGAAACTGTGTCGAGACTGATTGTAAAGAAAGACAATGAGAGATAGCCAAGATAAAAAATAAATAAAGTAAATAAGTATTCTGCAATTAAATACCCTGCAAAGAAGAAAAGGAATCCTTGTCCAACAGCCATATCTTCGGTGAGCTTGAGTTTCGTCTTGGGGTTGGCAAGAGCGGCGAGAACTTCTTCGGAATCGTCTTTATTTCCAGTTCCTTCACTTTTCATAGCCTCAACAAGAAGTTGAATGAAGTCATCTCGAGGTTCTTTGGAATTCTCTCTCAACTTAAGTCCATCAGCGATGGCGCGTCGGAGAAACTCATGAGTTTCACCATCAAGAAACTTCAGTTCCAACCATTCTGCGAGTTTAGGGAAGTTCTGAATCAAAGCGAATCGAAGCTTTCGAACTAAACCAAACTCTGCTGTCTTCATTGCCCATTTAAAGAAAACTGCATTGGGATCTTTGAAGACGTTCGTCTGCATTCCGAAAACAGCAGTTCCAATTACTTCTACGGCAAACCTTCTCATGAGGGGCAAGACGAGCAAGGCCCGTCCCTCACCGTCCTTTGGATGAGCTGGACTCTTCACATACTCCGCCATGAGACGCCCTGTGTTATCCATGTGTTGAAACATCCTCTTTATTTTTCCGGATGTGAAAGTGGGACTAAGGAAGCTCCTCATGTTTTTCCACGGTTGACCTTGGAGGAAAAATAGAGATTCGGAGAAGATTCTGTCTGACTTTCCAAACTCTCTCCGGTCGAAGAATGAATCGAAGTCTTTGACGAATATGTTTCGGGCGAGATCCAAGTCTTTGATGAGTAAAACTGGGACACCCATTTCGACACAACCTCCGAATTTCTCTTCCCCCAACTCTTCATAATACACTCGATCTAATTCGAAAGGGAGTTTTTTCCCTGTCAAAGCATCAGAGATTTTAAGCTGAGACTTGACTGTTGGGAATCCTCTCGTTTTCCAGAAGTCGGAATTCTTGCTAAACTTCAGTTTTATTAGAACAAGTAAAAAAACTGCGGTCGCGAAGACCAAAGCTAACGCTTCCCCGAGCATTTTAATTTCAGATTTGATCCTTAGTATCGTTTACTTTTATGCCATGTGTGAAGGTGTGAACCTTTTAATAGAATGACAATTATCAGGAGCAAACTAAGCTCTGCGCACTTCAAGAAGTACAAGCCAACAATGGAACAAAGCCTACTTAAGCTCCTGGAAATTATCACATGCTTCTTCAAAATTTTATACAATCACTGTACCACATGATGCTATGCATGGACTTTAGTTTCATGGTCAGACCGTGCAGGATCAGCGTACAGGCAATTAAGTATCAGTTTTCAGATTAATTTTTATCAGACGTTTTGATAAAAAATTAATAAATCCGTGACTAATGCATTGGTAAAAATTTCCTTCATATTACGCAATGTGATATTTATTATTATTTAGCATTCGAGATTAACCTAAAATTCACAGGCAATAGACACTCAGACTCAAGTGCAGCGTGTACTTTTGCAACTCATGTGATATTGGAGTTTATGCAAAATACCAGTTTCACAATAATAATAATATATCATTACGTCAATTGTCAATGTCATGTTACTGAATTTAATCTTTCTCAAGCTGAATACACATCTGCACTTCACGCAACCCTAGCTTCTACGAAATTCGGAATTTATATTTTCACATAATTCAATAATTTCGGAGACTCAAGTTTTAAAGTTTAACAAATGGCGAAACTACAATTTATTTCGAAACCTCCAATCTGTGAAATACTGTCCGTAACAAAATTGTTTTTACGGAAGACTGAAAGTAATAAAATCAGCTACGAAATATATTGAAATGGCAGTCATTATTGATTTTGCATTTAGCAATTAGGAATTTCATTCTCAAGTAAGTATTCGTAATTCCCAAATGTTTGAAATTGAAAAAAGTTACGCAACATTGAACACCGTGGACTCAGCACGGATTGTTGGTTATTCGTCTCTGATTATGTGAGATTAATCGACTGCAATAAAAGAGTTGAGTAACGTGTGCATGCATAATGCAGTTAATAAAGCGGAAATCGCATAGGACCGTTTCGTATTCAGTATTGCATAGAAAAGTCATAAACTATCACTTGATCATCCATCGCACACGATCGGCTACAAATTGCAATCCTTGCAATTAGAATCATAGACGATTATTCTCGCTATATAACATAATGAAATAAGGGCTAATCATCACAAGCGGTCCTCCACTTCACGTCTCTCTCTCACTCACTCTTTAACTGTCTCTGAATAATGAGGCATCATTTACATAAGAAATGCATCAAGAAATAAGCCACAGGAATTATTTCCTTATTGATCCTCGTTAAAAATAGCCTCTGCTCTGATAGCAAAAAATGCTGAGTGGATTGGGTATTGAGTATGCAAATGAATTAAGAAGAGAGATTAGCCGAGAGTATAGAGACGGATTGGATCTTAACTTGTTGAAGGTGTACATATTTTAATTTGCAAGAGAGATCATTTAGAAAGTTCCTCTTGAGTGTGTATGTTTCTCTCTCTCTCTGAAAGACTTTTGAATTGAAGAGTTTCGTAAAGGAAGAAATGGCACACTACGACGGACATGAAGAGATTGTCTTTCCGTCTTGCCAAAATTTAGATTGGTGATGTCGATCTTTTGGCCTCTCTCTCTCACTACTTCTGCCCTACTGAGAGTGAATAACTGAAAAGTCCATTAGGAAAGACTCTACGATGACGGATGATCATGTTGGTGTTTGCATGTTGTTGTGTATGGACGAAGGAGTCTCATGTGTGTGAAAGGATTGAGGACGTGTGGATCGAAGAAGTCACTCTGACTTGAACAAAGTAGGTCTTCTGAGGAGAACAAGTGAGACAACAATACGCGAGCTAAGCAGCATTCTTCTTGCTTAAGTAGACTAGTTGACTAGCAGTGTGAGTGAGCAAGTTATCTTTAGGTAACTTCATCTCGCAAGAAGAGTTCATCTAACGGCCCTGGCAATCAGTGGTCACTCGTATTCTGTGTGTGGGTCTCAATTTTTACTAATGAAATTGTAATTCTTAATTGAACAACAGAATTCCGTGTATTGCATCACTAGTAGATAGAAAAGACTTTGCGATGGAGAGACTCACTACAGAAGCTCCAGAGGTAAGCATGGCTCACTATACACAGAAGAAAGTTGTCTTATAGCAATTGAGTGCAAGTTACAATAATTAATCTCACATAATTGGTGTGTAGGTTTTTGCACAAATCCTGGATAACTTGGATAAACTGTCAGTCCTTAGTTGTCGACTTGTTAGTTTGGATTGGAAACGGGGAACTGAATCGTATGTTCGTGAAGAAGTCGACACCGTTCCTCCAGTTCGAGTTTTTCGAACGAGGTTTGGCGATCTGAAGACTCTCAAGAACTTTCTAAACTCTGGAGCGGATCTGGTCACACCGAATGTTACTTTTGGGTTTAATCCTACGTTCCCCATTAACGATACGGATCTTGTGCTGTTCTTTGACAAGTTTGGAAAGCGTGTCAAGTCTTTGAGAATTGAGAACAGCTCAAGTGGAGGAGTGACACTTCCTCCTATTGTCATTACCGAGATGGAAGCGTGGATAAGCAAAAATGTTCAGAAGAAAGAAGGACTGGAAATTGCTACGATTCCCGTTGAAGTTCATGAACAGTTCGATGAAAACGGAAATATTTTAGGGAAGAAGGGGCAACATGAGACCGAGAATGAAAACACCAAGGATAACAGAAAAGAAGAAGAAGAAAAGGAGTTTTCAGAGAGGAACATGCGTGTCGAAAAGATTTATGAGGAAATCGGAGAGCGCCTTGAAGATCCAAAGCCAAACAACGGGCTAGTAAATCCGAATTTCGGTAAAGGAATAGATCTGCAAATGGAATCGATTGCAAAGCTCCCGGATGAAAGTCCTGTTTACGCAGTCCCCATGAAGAAAAAGCTCCCTGCTATTCCAGTTGATTCACCTGCTTCCGTAATTCCAACAGAAAACGAAGCTTCGTCACCTTCAATCGCCACAAAGGAATCTGTTGCAATTCAAATTCCTCCGGAGACTGCAGAGGAGGAGGAAGCTCGCCATAACGAGGGAATCCCTGCAGACGACGAGCCAGAAGGAAAGACAGACAAATCAAAACGCTTCAAGCTAAGCAATTTCATTCAAGTGAAGTTCATAAATGATGCAGCTGCTAGAAAAGTTCTGTCAAACCCGGATTATCTTCCAGTGCCTTATGACCCTGCAGGGTACACAGAGTTCGCCGATTTTTATCCGTACTACTTGGGTCGACATTTTGACTCTCGCAATAGACGACTTCACATCCTTGGAACCACTGGCAGTATCCTTTTCTTCATCCTGGGTCTTCTCACTCTGACTCCAGTTCTGTTTCTAGTTGGAATCCTCCAAAGATGCATTTGCATCTGGACTGGTCACTTCTTCTTCGAAGAAGGAAATAAGGCTCTCCAAAGTCCCATCAAGAATTGTGTGTATTCGGTAAGACACTTACAACATTATTTTGTATTTTATTGAGACCAAACTATCAGTTTCATCTCTTCTTAACCTAAATTGTAGATTATGGGCGACTGCAAGTTATCGTGGGAAGTCGCAAGTGGGCAGAGAGCTTTTTGAGGGTCCGTCTTTATTTGGAAGCTGATGAGATTGAAGACTACTAAATCCTCGACACTACTACACAGTCTAATTATAATCGATAAAGTTTTAATTAGGCTATCCGTAAATGTGTAAGAAATATTGCTTAAGACAACAAACGTGAATTGCAATTATGTGCCATATAAGAAGAAACTTTTGTGCAATTTTTATCGACCCCTGTGTTTTAATAATCGCCATAATATAGAATCTTACATAATAAACTATTCTTTTATCTATAATCTACTTAAAGGATTAACTGCCTATCCTCAACATTTCTGTGAAAATACTCAAAATGTCAGTAACTTCAGTTTTGATAAGAGGAGGGAGTTGTTTGTAGTGTTCGTCAATGGCAGTTGCATTCCGCGTCATTGCAGATCCCATAATATTCAGAAGAGGAGCCACTACTTGAGTTAAGTCGAAGTCCAAGTAGGATTCCAGCAATTTGTCTGTCTCTGACACTCCTGATTGGCTTTGTCGAGATAAACGAGGTCGCAACTTTTTCAGGACTCGAAGTAAATCGCTTCGCAAGACACGAGCACAATAGTCAGAGGGATAAGTGTTAGTCACTTCAGCCGAAGAATCCAAGTCAAAGAGTTCCGCCAAGTCCTCGTCTTCATCTTCGTAATCCTCTTCCTTTAAGTCAAACGGAAGAACCCGGTTAGTAGGTTCCAATCCGTACTTCCGAACTGGGGCAGCTTCCAACGCAAGATAAGTTTTATTTCCTTCGCCATTCGTACTGGAAGAACTGGATGCACTCGAGTTGGTGCCAAAGATCTCCTCCACATTCGACGTAGAATTGTCATGTAGGGATATGCTGGGACCACAGGTTACCTAAATGGACAATAATTACTTATGAAAATCTAATTCAAAACTAAGGAACTAAACTAACATAAGCTTTTGTAATACCTGATTTGTGATAACCAGAACAAACAGAGCAAGGCTGAGTTTCATTTTAATGGTAACTTGAGACGGATTCTTCTTTATCGTGCGTACCGATCAATCCGATTGACTAAAGCTGTCGAAGAATACAGATTATCAGTGCCAGTAATTTCATTTCATTAGCAGTCCATTCACCTGGTAGTTTACAACTACTTTCATTAATTAATCATTACTTAATTACTAACATCTAATATATGGCTCGCCCACAACTCTGGATAGACGGCGTGTCTCCACACTCAGGAAATGTCAGGAAACCCAGAGATTTCTAATGCTCCAATTTCCATACAATTCTGTTACATTCCGTGCATAGCAGACACGGTGTTAATCTTGCCGGAATAAAGAGGAAATAACGCGATTGCGAACACGGAACAGTACAATTCAACAACGATGAGTATTTATTGTTTCAGTTGATATAACGAGCAACCACAGTTATATGTACAGCACAATTAACATTCATCACACATAATAATATATGTAACACAAGTGTTTGCATGGAACAAGAATTATGGAAGGAAGTAAAATGCACGGGGCTATGCATTTACGCACAGAACATCAGAGGACGACGTGGAAAAAATTCACTCACAACTTTCTCAGGATGGAAGGTCAGGTTACACATAGGATAGCAGTCATATAAATAATGTCATGGCTTTGGCTCATCAACACAGTTTATGGTGTTCATATGAGATGATTGAATAAATGCTTCGCTTGAATCAGATCCGCCATATCTGTAATCAACTCTTCGAATCGCGAAGTGTCATCTCCCTCCAGCAAACTTACTTCTGGGTAGCATTTTGGCCTTAGTTTTGGATTCTATCGTTAGAAATTAAGAGACAATCAAGAACCGAAGAAACAGATGATTAGCCTGGCCAGAACAAGGTTGCCTTTGGCTTACCTGAAAATCCTTGTGGAGCTCGAATACCACCTGACAGAAGAGAAACCGAAGGATTATCAAGCGGAGAAAGTCATCCGGCATCAGCTTAATGTACACGTCCCAAGAGTTGATAACAGTTTGGTTGGAACAATCCTGTTGATCTTGTTGATGTACAATGAGAATTCTGTCGAAGGCTTCGGACAGGAAAATATTCAGAAGGTGTTCTAGTTGGTTCCACGTAGTCAGGGAAAGTGACTTCACACCCGCAAGGGCACACAGCCCTGCCAATGGACAGTGAAGGAACAGAGTGAAGATAGATCCGCGATTTGATGTCGCCACACTCGTCGTAATTATTCCGCCATTGCACAACGTCTCAGGACTCATCAGCACAACCAGAGGCTTCCCGAAGTTGTTCTTCTCTCGAGTCAAGTCCAAGAAAGTTCCGGAGTTATCTGAATCCACGATGAGGAACAACGGCTTCCTCGTCAGTGGGATAAGGTCGGAGGGATACAAACTATTCGATGAAAGTTATACGCATACGCATTATTTTTCAAATTCCGAATGCTTAATGAAAACCAAATGACTTTTGTGTTTTACCAGTTAATCTCTCGACGGGATTCTTCTATGGACGACACTCCTTTGGGAGAGTCGAAAGGAGGAACACTTTTGACATGGTGGTGTTTATGTCCCTTAAGGGAAGTAGTCGCGATGCCTTGGTTTGGAGCAGTGGAGCAAGGGTCTCCAGAAATGTACATAAGGAGAACTCCATTCCACGGGAGATCACTCCACGCTGCGTTTAACGTCACGAGAATCTGTTCAATGGGTGCGCGGTACAGAAGGTACTTGTGAGGATTCTTTCCTCCGTCATTTCCACTTGAAACCATTTCACCTCCATTCAGAGACAAAATATTGTTGGCACATCGTTCGCTACTGCTTGTATTTGTTGCTGTACATTCAACGGGAAGGGCTCGTTCGAAAGTCTGCGTCATTCGGAACATGTCTACTGTCAGTTCAGAAAACTTGAGTTGGTCCTGCTTGTTTCCCACGATGAGAATCTCGTGGAGTTTGTACGATCCGCAGCCACTGGAGGAGATCGAAGAGGAGGTCGTGGGACTGTTGAGTAGAGAGGAATCTTTGGCTGAGATTAGTGGACTGTAGTTCTTCGGAACCAGTTCGGACCTTGGCAGACGGTGAGAAAGTATGAGGAATGTGTCCATGGGGTCTACCAACTTGTCCGTGCAGTTGTCCACTACTACCACCGGCGAGTCTGCTTCGATAAACGATCGGATCTCGGATAAAACTAAGTTCCATTCGAGTTGCTCTTCTGGTTCGTCGTCTACGGTTGCCACATAATTCTCAACGTGAAGTGAAAGTTCCTGATCAGACATAATTAAAATGTAGAAAGTTAGAGACTAGAACATTAGAAGATGCTTTACATTACAGAAAGAAATTAGGTTACCCGGAGGAGATCTTTCACGTTGTGTTTCCTCAGAAGAAGAGAGACCACAATGAACCTTGCGTAGTACCTCAACTTCTTGACAATTAAGCCGGAGGATTCCTGATGCCCTGGTCCACTTTGTCCTACAATTTCAGATGATCTGGAAGAATCTCGTCGTGCTGCGTTGTTGTGCCCTCCTCTCCCACACGACCTGGCTGCGTAGTATCCTCTCGCACGTATGGCACCGTAAAACGAATGTGCTTCTTGGAGATAAGCGAGCTCTGAAGTTCTTAGATAGTAGTGGAAATAAAGCTGCCCTATCTTCGAAGCGATGTCTCCTATTTGCCATCTCTTCAGTCCATATTTTTTGTCTAATGTCGTTCGGTGCATTTGCTGGAATTTCCATAGCCGTGTGTAAATGTCAAATGCTCTGGAAAAGTATGCTTGTTGACAGGACAAAGCTGTTGCTCCAGGACCACCGGTCCCTCCAGTCGAAGCAGATGAAGCCACACTTCCTCCGAGGATTTGGTGATGGCTTGATGTCAGAATGCCATTAGAATGGTTCTGGGGATTGTAAGCTGCCCCTAATGTCGAAAAGTGCGGTGGTAGGTCCCTGCAGATTCAAGACAAAGAATTTTTTACTTCTAGCTGTTAGCTTATTGTATTTATCACGAAAATCAATAAGCAACCTCAATTGATTGAAGAGTTGTTTAGATTTCTCCAGGAGATGACAGAACTCCTGGATAATCCGTTTCTCCTGGAGAGTGACAAGGATGTGATTATTTGAGTCCAGTGGAGGAGGACAGACACTTCCATTTCCAGCGGTGGGGATGACTCCAGAATGACTCCCTGGAGGATTGTTCGTCGTAGGTAATTGTTGTGGTGGTGAGGAGGACTGCACCTGTTGGTGGCCTAGGACGTGGTTGTTCACCAAGGATAGTTGATCTGGAGGGGAGTGCTGGATAAGATGCGGAGGTCCTCCTCCATTTGGCAATCCCTGTGGGAGGAGAGCAGCCGCCCCTCCTGAGGAGGACTCGGAGGACTCCTCGGAAGATGAGGACCTTCCAGACACCATGATCATCGTGCGTAGACTGAGTACACCACCATCACCCGGGTGGGATTCCTCATAATATTGATTTTCCTGGAGAAAGTAGTTCCTGCAGTAGTGGACCTCTTTCTTACCCGGGTATTTACTATGCAACCCGTGTATGCAGATGCAGTGACTCACTCAATGCAGTGGAGAATGACCAACCCAATTATAGCCCTGCTCCCTCTGCGTCTTCATTATCTCTTCTTATGTCCTCTCATGACGTCTCCAAGAATATAAAACTTAATTGGCGTTTCATGTTGCAAGTTGCATGCCCAGAGGACATAAAAACGGAAGTCGTTCATTCAACAGGGAGGAGTGTAGGCTGGGGTATGTTGAGACTTGGCTTCAGGGCACACTGAGATGCAAAAAGGCGGGGGCGTCACTCTTTCTACTCTGCCGCTTTGTCGTTGTTGTCGCTCGTAGTCTTCTATTGTCCTCCTACCGAGATTACTCTTTCTTGACGTCTCCTGCGTCGAAGTTGATGAGAAAACCCACCTGGCTGGCAGTCCCCGTTTCCTCTCTTCTCTCTTCCATCATACAGAAATACACTTCTTTCTTCACCTGTTGTGTCAGGTTTCGGGGAGGAAAAGGACTACGCAAGTGAGGATTTTCTCCAAACTGCCATTCGGGGACGGTGGACTTCTATCAGCAGATTTCGTTCCGTCTTCTGGATCCGTAAATATTTCAGGCACTTGGAAGTCGGGTGCATTTGGGTTGAGTCGAGGATTGCGATTTGGTGGTGATTAATAGTCAAACTGCTGCTGCGTGTCGCTTTAGAGCGAGGTAAGTAAGTACTATAGTAGTATTTAATTAAACCATCAAGTCATTCCTTGATTTATTTTTTAACTTTGATTGTTTTCCAAGGTGTTGTAAAAGATGGTCCGAATCGACCCGTCTCGGTTGAAGGCGATAGCGAAGCAGGGAAGTTACAATGGAGTGAAGGGATCGATTGTCCGGTTGAAAATTATCGATTTTATGTAAGAATTCTCAAAAATGAAAACAATAATTTGTCCAATTATGCTCGAGTTGTGGAATGCTTGGGAGGTTAATACAATAAAAGGTTTATTATGATGAATTTTCGAATTCCAGGACGTACAGCAGAGTGGAGTTACGAGCTGGAGCAAGCATCAATCTGATTTTGGGTCCAAACGGGACAGGAAAGAGTACAATTGTTTGTGCGATCTGTATTGGGTTGGCTGGAAGGCAGAAAATTTTGGGAAGGGCGAATTCACTCAAAGAGTACATTCGTCATGGGTGTAATGCTGCCACTGTGGAGATAGAACTTTACAATCCTGATGGACAAAACTATGTTGTGAAGAGGGCGATTAAAGGAGTAACAAGTGGGAGCAGGGGTGTAGACCGTAGAGATATTAATACTGGAGCGACTTCCACTTGGTATCTCAATGGGAGCAAGGTTCAACCTGCTGTGGTAGGTATCTCTTCTAATTTGGATTCAGTGACACGAAGTTATTCCGAATGCCTTAATTTTGTTCTTACTTGTGTATCATAAATAATGTGTATGGTGTATTGTAGATCGACAAGCTTCTGGACCAACTCAACATTCAGTTGGATAATCTATGCCAGTTTCTGCCACAGGACCGTGTCCAGGAATTTTCCAAGATGGACTCGTACACTCTTCTTCGATCAACACAAGAAGCTCTTGGTAGATCACAGTTAACTGATAAACACGACAAATTGATGAGCTTCAATGAAACCGTTAGACAGTTGGAGCACAGCATAAAAAATTCGGATGGTTTAATCAATGCAAAGCAGCAGCAATTAGGCCGCCTTCAGAGGGACGTTAAGAATCATTTGGAACGTGAAGAAATGAAGCGAAGAGTAGATGAGTTGACAGGAAAAAAGGCATGGTTTGTGTATCTAAAAAAGCTTCACCTGTTTCGAGAATCACGAGCTAAGCTTAATGAGCTACAAAAAAAGAAACAAGAAGAAGAAAGGCAACTGGCACCCATGCGAAAATCGGTCCAACTTATGGAAAGTAAATTGGTAAAATACCGACAGGAGCTCAATAAAGTTCGGAGTGAAAATGTCTCCATGTCAAGCTCCATTAGAAGACGATATGAAGAGGAGTGCGATCGTGTAGAGATAAAAGTAAGCGAAATCGCAACAGAACTGGAAGTGAAGGAAAATGAAGAAAAGGGACGGATAAAGCGTTATGAGGCTGCGTGTGCAAAATACGATGCGCTGAAGAAGGAAGTAGATGCATTGGAACTTCGTGCAGATCTGGACGGTATGATTTTGTCTGATATCGATTTAGTGTCGTAGAGAGTATTACGGCGTATTATAATCAGACTATTTATTTATCTGTTGTTCAGATGGCAAGCTGCAGGCAGAATTGCGAGAGTACAAGGACGTTACGACTAAGCTATCTGGCAAGATATTCGAGTTAGAGACGGGTATTTCTGAGAACGAGATGGAAATGAGAAGTCTTGATTACAAGATTTCTGAAACTCAAAAGCAACTTACAAGTCTGGACGATATTCGAGTGTCCAGAGAAAAGTTTCTGCAGAGGGAATACAAAGACGTCTATTTAGCTAATGAGTACCTACAGACCCCCGAAGTTCGTGAGCAGTTTATCGGAGAGGTTCACGAGCCGTTCATTCTTCATGCTTCGATTAACGACCTAAAATACGGTGGACATGTTGAGCGAGCCATAGGAATGGAGAACATGGTAGCCATCATGGTGGAACACGTGAACGATTTGGAGACTGTGCTTAATGTGACCAAGGCACGTGGATGGCGTGTAAGCGTTACTCATTTCAAGCCTCGACAAGATTTCCAGCGCCCTAGTGGCACTGTCCCTGATAGGTTAAAGTACGTAAGAGTTACCTCGTGTTGTTGTGTTCCAACACACTGTTATAATGTATAACCTAAGCCACTTAAGGTATGTATTCATATGCTATTCATTGCTTGAATTTCTGTTGTGTAGGCGATTTGACTTCAAATACAGTCTCGTTGATTTGGTGGATGCTCCAGACTACTACCTTAACTACGTCGTAGATAAGCACGGATTCGCTACAGCTTTTGTTGGGACTGAAAAAACTGACTCGTGCTTGGGTAGTATTTTGCGTGAAACTGATCTCAGATTTTGGTGTACTGAAAAATCACATATGAGTGTAAAAAGGAGCAACTATGGTGATTATAAGTGTTTAACTAGTGGAACCATACGCGGGGCCAGAATATTTACTACCAAGATTAATGCTTCCGAAAAAGATCGATTGGAGGACATGTTACGACAGTTCAAAGAGGAACGCACTAAGGCTGAAGAATCGAAACGAACTAAGCAACCAGAACTTGCGCGTCTTATGCGGGAGAGACAAGAGGCTGAGGTTAAGTTAAAAGATGTTCAAGCTAGGATTTCTCACAAGCTTCAGTCTAAGGCTAAATTGGATGGAGCAAAAGCAGCAAGAGACAAGTTAGCCAAAGGAGATAGAACTTTAGAACAGTTCAGACAAAAAGCAAAAAAGGACATTCGAGTAAGTTTTTAAGCGTGCATTGAGTTGCCCTGTCACAGCACGCTAAAATGATAGCAGTCCGAATCTTATGTGCTTACTCTTCATAGGCTGAACGACTTAAAGCAGTTGGAATGATGGAGTGGGCAACGAATGCACTTGAGCAAAATACTAAGAAAGGCCAGGACTTTATGATTTTGAAACGACAAGTTAGCTGGCTGCAGAGCAGAATAATTACGAAGCAGAACACACTAGATGAAATGGAAGTTAACATCAATCAGTACAATGTGAGTGAGCTTGTTAAGTATTGGAATTATTTGATTTATTTGCATTCGACATCAGTTAATGCATCAGGACTTAACTGAGGGGTTGTATTGAATGCATCAAAAGGGGGACATCAATCGATTGAATGAACAAACGAAAGTTCGAGCTGATGAAGCGGATACTGCAAAGAAGGAAGCTACATCTAAGTCCCACCTAAGAGAACCTCCTTCTGATGTTGCAAATGGAGAAATCACAGAGGATGACGTTGACAAGGAGTGCTGTGATGTCAGTATACAGGTGAGACATTAAACAAAATGTTAATCTGATATTTCTGAAGTTGTTAGAATTGTCCTAGTTTTGGTTTTCACTGTGTTTCAACCTTTCAACTTGAATGTGTCATATATCAGATGTCGTTTTTGGCTGAGATGCAATCATCAATCGTACAAGACTTGGAAAATACTCAAAAAGAGTTTGAAACTCTAACACGCGAGCGAGATGCCAAGCAGGACTCACTGGGACAGAAAAGAAGCCAGATTGACTCAATAAAGGTGGAATGGTTGACGTCATTAGGACGGCTTATTGACAAAATTAACCACAATTTTGGCAAATTCTTCGCATCGATGGGTTGTGCTGGAGAAGTCTCTCTGAGAAAGGAAGACGAAGTAAGGTCCTTGAAATCAATCTATGAACTAATATGATTGTTGAATTTGTACGTAAATCCAATATTTATAACTTTTACAGAACGACTTCAATAAGTATGGAATAAAAATAATGGTGAAGTTTCGAGCATCAGAACCCTTGTCAGAGATGTGTGGTGGGAAAGGCTCACAGCAGAGCGGTGGGGAGAGGATGATCACGACTGCATTGTATCTTCTCGCGCTTCAAGAACTGACAGTCGTCCCGTTTCGAGTTATCGATGAAATCAATCAGGTTTAGTGTAAAATGTTGATCTGAATCTAATACACTGAAATCAGATAACAAACAGCAAACGAAAGTTTATTGAATTTTTTTTTGCACAGGGGATGGACTCGAAGAACGAAGCTAGATTTTTCAATCTTTTAAGCGCATTGACACAAGCTGAAGGTACACCGCAGTACTTTTTGCTTTCCCCTAAAATGCTTCCGGAAGTGGAGTACCCAGACCATGTTACTTTCCATATAATTATGAATGGTCCAAAAGTGAATGTTCGTTCAATCGAAGAAAAGAACACTGATGACGGGGATAGCGACGATGATGACTAAGTATTATGTGTGTGCTTCAGAATTTCTCAGCACTGTCACAGATATTATGATGGCTTAAGATATATTAATTGTAATTCGGATTTCGGACAGGGCAGTACAGAAAAGCGCTATATTCGTGAAGCAATCCTTAACTCGATAGTAGTTTTATTTTAATTCCATATTCCACAATTCAGTCAGGCAATGTATATATTTTCAGACGTAATAAAAATTCAAACCATTTTTAATGAAAGAAGATGATGATTGCGTCTCATAAGAGCGAAAAATTATCTCAGACGAACCTTCATTAGTTTTTGGACACGCGTGTTCCCGTGATTAAAGTAAACGCTGTTTTAAATGTTAATGAAAGCACCAACTTCAAAATTATAAATTGTAATTTTTTGACACAATATATATGTACTACCAAAACAGGATTTACTTACTTAAGTGGTAAATATGATGTATGAGAATGTCAAAAATATTTCAATCTGTAAGCTTAAATATAAATCATTCATTCATTCATCTGTAGTGACTTTAGTGTAGTATTCATGGATAGAAAGAAGTGTTAATAAAATAGCGGAATCTGATTTCGTGAAAAGTGCTTCAGTGCAAGAACTAAAATAAAAATATCAGATGTATGCGTGCCACAGATGCGTGCATTTGGATCTCAGATTGAGGCTGAGGGCGTCGCCATACTTGAAAGTCTTGCTTGACCCCTTCCACCATAAACGCCAAGGAGGGAAATTTAAACTCGAGATACAGTGCGGTGGTTGGCCGACATGGTGGCTGCTTGTTGTTCAGTCCAAAGTTGTCCACGATAGTTAAAAATGTTAAAATACGCCGTAATTAATCACTGAAAATTACACTACAATTGGATACTTTCGAATTTACCTGATGGTAGTTTCTGTTGTCTGAAGTTAGTGAGCTTTAAAAGTGAGGTCGACTCACATGAACAAGGACATTTGTTAGGGCGGAACAGGCGCCTGAATAATTGATACTGTGTGTGCGCTGTGGCTTCCACGTCAACTCTACATCAACGATGAAGTCATTCGCTTTTGGTAAGAAGTCGTCGACTGTGTCGAAAAAGGAGTTAGAGGACCAACGAAAAAAGGAAGATGAGCAGGCAGCAGCTCAAGCTTTTGAAGAGTATGTGGCGACTTTTCAAGACAACGCTAACGCTAAAGCCAGCAAAGTTTGGGTGAAAGCTGGGACGTATGACGCTGGAAAGAGACGTGAGTGCCTTCAAGACCACTTACAATCTGATACATTGTCTGCATTTAAAAGTATGAATTGAAAATTGTAATGTTTTTTTTTCTTGATTTTGATTTAGAGGAAGATACGAAGGAGAAAGGGAAGCTGTATAAACCAACGTCGAGATTTCAACATGAACTGAAGCCTTCCACAGTGCCGGTACCCGAATCCTCCAGAATCAACGATGATAATCGCCCTGATCGTTTGGGGAAGGCGAAGAAGGTTCAAGAAAAGAAGAAAAGCAACCTGGAAATATTCAAGGAAGAACTTAAAATGTAAGACCTTTGGCCTATAATAATGTTAAATTCGTAAGCTTTATTATATTATTACTTACGACGTATAGCATTTTAAATTTTAAACAAGTGCGTACTCTGTGTGCGCAGCTTATTGCAAAAATGCTAAAGTAATCGTGGGGATCATCCAATACCAACTTTTATTGTAGAAATTGGTTATTTCACACCCCAGACACTAGTCGTTATATAAATATCTGATTGCCAGGTAGAATTAAGAATTTACATTTTTCGTGTTCATTGAATTGCAGAATCCAGGAAGAGCGAGAGGAACGCCATAGGCTGAAGAAGATGTTGGGCCTACAGGAAGTTATTAAGTTACCTCCGAAGCCAGGGGATGACTTGAGGGCGTCTCTCTCATTAGAACTCGGTTAATAACGTTTCTTTCGACATTTTGAAAAGACTACTCCGCCATTGTAGTTTTGCTTGTTCACTTATACTGTCGCTGTATTGACCTGTGAAAGAGGTTCTTCTTTACTAACTGTGTCGTTTGTGTGGAAATGGCACTTCTTGTCTTAATGTTGTAGACGATGTTAAAATGGGGTCTATTGATGATGGGGATCCTAACACCACCAATATTTACCTTGGGAATCTGCCCACTAAGGTGAGTTGACAATACTGTGTACTGACAAAACCCGAATTGCTCATAATGCCTATAATTCCTGATTTACGTCATGCTTGTGAATCTAGATTTCTGAGCAGCAGCTGATGGAAATTTTCGGCAAGTATGGGCCCTTGGCTAGTGTGAAAGTTATGTGGCCCCGAACTGACGAAGAGAAAGCCAGAAATCGGCTCTCTGGGTTTGTAGCTTTCATGTCCAGGCGAGATGGAGAACGAGCATTGAAACACCTAGCAGGCAAAGAGATTCTGAATGCTGAAGTTAAGTTGGGCTGGGGAAAAGCTGTCCCTATTCCTCCATTCCCAGTGTACATTCCACCTGCAATGATGGATCTGACAATGCCACCACCACCTTCTGGACTACCTTTTAACGCTCAACCTGATAAAAGAGATAAACACAGAGTTAGTTAATAATCATGTTCTAAAACTAATAATAGGAATTACTAGTACTGCAAGTCGAAATTTTAAGTGGACTGTTCTTATTTTCGTTTTAAGGTTCCTCCTCCTGGAACACCGTACCCAACTGACTCTAAAGGAAAGGAAGAATTTGAGAGGGTATAAACTTATATCTTCAATCGGTTGTTAATTATATTTGTATCATACACTTAACTATGATTTTATTTCTTAAAGGTACTGTATAATGCCACTGTAAAAGTACTCATACCTACTGACAGAACTCTGATAGCTTTAATTCACCGAATGATTGAATTTGTTACACGAGAAGGGCCCATGTTTGAAGCAATGATTATGAACCGAGAGATTAACAATCCGCAGTACAGGTAAAGCACAAAGATATTGAAATTATTGATAAATGTGAACGATAAGACTTCTTGCATTTTGTGTGTATTGTTTATTATCGATGTAGATTCTTATTTGAAAACCAAAGTCCAGCTCATATATATTATCGTTGGAAGCTGTACTCAATTCTACAAGGAGATTCGACGCAGAGATGGAGAACTGAGGATTTCAGAATGTTTAAAGGAGGGCCTATTTGGAGACCTCCCACTCTTAATCCGTTCACACAAGGAATGCCGGACGAGCTTGTTCCAGAAGAGGAAAGGGAAATCAGAAAAGGATCACTGTCTAATGCGTATGTGCTTTTGCTCTCTATTGTTACCTTGTTAGGCCTTGTCGTTAGTTTATTTTATGGCATCTTCTAGTTTTAAATGTGAAAGGTTAGTCTTTTCTCTCTAGTATATTAGATGCTATAGTCATTTAGGAGATTCCAAAGCCAACTCAAACTCTTTGTTTTGGTCATTTCACCCTCCTAACAGTTACATCTGTATTAAGTCGCATATGTTGAATTGCTTAATACGCGCAGATTTAGATATTTAAAGAATATTTTCTTTGCAGTCAAAGGGAGAGGTACGAGAGGATGTTGCGGAAAATAACTCCAGAGCGTCATAGAGTGGCGGAAGTTATGATATTCTCTATCGAGCATGCAGAAGCTTCGGATGAGATTTGTCTGTGTATTAAGGAATCTCTATCAAATCCGAAAACCGAGTTGACAAAAAAACTAGCAAGACTATATGTAATATCAGACGTTCTCCACAACTGCACGACTAAAGGGATGAATGCTGTTAGCTATCGGAAAGCATTCAAAGTCCACTTACCCTCCATATTTCAAGAGATTCATTATGCTTATCAGACTGCGTGCTCGGAAGGTGTTGGTAGTATGGCAGAGGCATTTAAACAAAGAGTTTTGGCCTGCTTCAGGGCGTGGGATGAGTGGGGTCTTTATCCTTCAGAGTTTCTGATCCGACTCCAGAACATATTTTTAGGGCTTCTTACTGCCAACTCCAGGGTAAGTGTATATTGGTCTCACACAAGTTTCAAAAGCATGTAGAATGTAGACCATTACATTCAAAACATGTGACATTTTTAGGAAGAGGAAGCAAAGATATTCGAAGGAATGGAAGACATTGAGGATGACGAAGAACTGATGAAGAAACGGAGAAAGTCACCCCCAAGAGCTCAGTTACCGCCTAAGAGTGCACTCAATCTCGTACGGGCTCTGCAGTCCTCAGGAGGTGGAGCAGATGACTTGGACGAAGACCTTGATGGAGTTCCAATCGAAGACGATATTGATGGAGTACCTATGACTGAATCTTCGCCTCTTCGAGACTATAGGAGTGAGAATTCATCTGCATCTTCCAGAGATGCGAGAAAGGGACTGATGGGGGACACAAGTAGAGGAAATAATGGCGCAGCGCCCAAAGGTGGATTTATCCCATCCAAGTGGGAGACGGTCGACCCTGAAGAAGTCAAAGCTGGTGCAGTAACTACCACAAGTAAATGGGATCTATTTGAGGACACCGGCAGCAACCATGGTGTAGGAAAAGAGGAGAGTGAAAACCAAAGCGGAGGAGTTGGTGGAAGTGGTCTTGTTGCAGCAGCATATGAGGACAACGAAGAGGAGGAAGAAGATATCGATGGTAGACCAATGGATGAAGATGAAGACGAGGAAGAAGAACAAAGAAGGCAGTACGAAATGTCTTCTTCGTTCAGTGGAGCTCGAGGAGGAATGTATCTGAGTCATGAAGAAGAATTAGAACGACGTGCTAAGTTAAGAGAGTTAGAATTGAAAGTTTTAGCTTTCCAGGATGAATTAGAGAGTGGACGAAGGAGTACGAAACATGGAATGAGTATTTCTGAAATGGTAGCAGCGTACAGGGAGAAGTTACTGCGTCGAGTAAGCATTTTATCATAGACGCATCCAGTTATTGAAAGACTTGAATCAATGTAGGATTGTTTTGTAGTCTGAGAGGGAGAGACTGGTGGACGACGACGAGGAAGAAATGAATGAATGGGACGAATCAAGTAGACACAGGAAGCGCCGCGAGTCGGTGCGTAGCGGAGGAGGGAGCCGGAGACGAGAAAGGAGTCGAAGTTCATCTCCTCAAAGTGTTAGGTGCGTTTAGTTGTGATGAAGCAGCTGATGAAGTGCAAAGTGAATTAACTGGAGACGAGACTGATTAGTCGTAGACTTAATTAATTTGTTGAAAGTGAAAATAATGATTATTAAAAGCTAATGGCGTGTGTAAGCAGGTCATCTGGGAAAAGTAGAAAGGGTCGAAGAAGTCGAAGTGATTCGAGATCACCTGGCAGACACCTTCAAACTACCTCTTACAGGTATACCTCCTGTCTTCTTGACCATTGGCAATCACCCTCCTTTCTTTCTTTATTCGATGTATTGTATGTTGACTATGTTGGAGTACCTTCTAAAGATATTAAGATTGTCTGCGACACCTGAGACGATGAAGCTGTAGGGTGTGATTTGTGTAGGTGTAATTTGAAGTGAAAGTTGTTCTAACTTTGTTTCATTTATTCTCGAAATATGTTACTACGTGTACTTCTACTTGATCTGCTACTGCACACTCACACGATGATGACTGATGATGAGATAGATCGAGAAGTCGAAGTGAGGAAAGGAGTGGTGGAAACACAAGAAGGCGCTCAAGATCAAGGTCACGCTCACGATCCCCCTCGAGTAGAAGTTCCAGACATAGCAAACACTCGAAGCACAGCAGCAGACGTTAATGTTGACGAAGAAGGTACGTTACCTGTGATAATTTTACAATAATTAATGGAATACTTACATAAGACTACACCAAGTGGATTAGTTATTCGTATATTATGGGGTTCGATGCTTTTTGATTGGGAAACGTGGAATGTGATCATTGAATGAAAGTTTCTTTCTGTGATTCCTTCTGCATTGTAGTTTCTCATAGGGCTGCGTGTGCGTACACGTGAGTGCGTACAATCGTTCTTCACACTTACACACGCCGTCGATCAACCAGTAGGATAAGTCAATATCGAGTGTTAATTAATATTATTATCATGATGAACCAGTACAACAATGTTTTTAATTTTTAAGTTAGTGTTGCACGCGATACTTATTAATACTTATTTCATGTGAGCATTTCGAAAGTAGCTGGTTGAGCAATAAATTGAAAATTAAAACTTAACTGTTGCCGGCTGTAATATTATTATCTGTTCCTTTTGATGCGATGTGGAGATTTTATTAGGACGAGGTGAAACCTCGCGTTCCGATTTGATATATCTGACTACTGCAGTCGAAGTTCCCCTACGTTCAAGAATTGTTCTACGGATTGTGTTTAATTTAATGCGTAATGACGGATTAAAAATGGAAAGAGTCTTAAATATGTGTGTCACGAAGTCCTTTATTTGTCAACATATTTAATCAGAAGTAAATAAAGTCATTAAATTCTATGAGTCAGATTGCAATTCATAAAAATAAAATAATCTCTTATATCAGTCTTAAATCAATTTCCTATATACTATAAAAATACGTGGAATTCAATTCATAGTTTTAACGATTACTACTGCATTAACGAATTTCAGGGTCTCCTATAGATTGGAACTCGATCTGAGTCAGGTTCAGGAGGATAGTAAGCGTAAGGGTGTCTTTGGGGTTGCGAAAAGCTTTGTGGGTTTGCTTGATTGAAGTTTAACTGATAAGGCATTCTCGGACTTGGAGGAGTAGGAATTCCAGTCTGATACTGATACTGCTGCATTTGCATAGAACTGAATGAGTCTTGTTCCGCGAACGAATCCCCAGTAAACCCTGTCGAGTAACCACTACCGTATGGAGCCCGTGTGATCTGAAATGAATTTCTTGGAATAGGATACCGAGGTGAGACTCCAGGAAATCGGTGACTTGGATGAACAGAACCTCTCCCCGGATTTCCAGGTGCTCTCCAACAAGGTGGGCGGTGAGACACTGAATGAATTGGTTCCAGGTTTCTATTAGTAAAATACAGAATTGACTGATTTGTTGAAGCGCTACTAGCATTCCAGGAAGCAGTTGCTGGCTGGGTAGTGAAACTCTGGGCTGGTTTCTTAAGAATTCCCTTTCGAGGGCCTATGGGAGCGAGATTAGGATTTGTTTGAGCAGAACCTCCGAAGTTATTTACTCGTCCTTCCATCGCAGTAGCCCTCTTGTTCAAGTACTTCTGGAGATTTTTCTGCTTTTTATTCGCTTTGCGCTGATAACCTTGCGCCACTGACGTCTGAAAGTTGTCTGCTTTGGATTTATCAAAATCTTTGCACGAACTTAACCATCTCTTCACCATTCGATCACAATATTTAGCTTCAAGTTTCTTCCACATTTTGGTAAGAAGAGCAACTTTGCGAGTTCCCATTTGCGGCATGGCTGCTACCATTATGCACCTTCCGAGCGAGATTTTAGGGTTTGGAATCGTTGCAACCGCGCCCTTCAAGTGGCCATCTATTTCCAAGTAATTTTGAGACGTGCAGTCAACAAACAGGGAAGCTCTCAATTTTGCGGCAGATTCCTCGTGGTCTGCGATGAGAAGCTTAGTAAGGTTCCCAAGAGTTGAATCTTGTTGACCACCGGCATTCAACGCCTTCCAGCTAATTAATTCTACGTTTGTGTTTTCGAGAAAGTAGTGAACTTGGGATTGAGAAGACTTCACAGTAAACTTAACGTCCACCTTGTTCAAGGAAAGATCTACTGAAGCGAGTCGTTCCTCTAGAGTATGGCATCCTTCTACGCCGTCCACTTTGGCGAAAAGTGGCAAAGTCCAATTAGTGTAATTTCCTTTCATTTCGATAGCAAGGTTGAAACATCGGGGCCAAAAGACAGAGTTGAATTCTATAGCGTACTGTAGCAGTAGAACTTGCAGCTTGTTAATTTTCATATCATCTGAACCATCTTTAAAATTTCTTTTGAAGTAAACTTGTAGATTTCTGTTTAACGTTATCTCTGCAATCTTATCTTCGATTGAGCCAACACTACCAATAACATTACTTGTACCAACTCCCTCGTCTTCAGCGGAAATTACAGAAATGTCATCATCAAAGTCTTCAACCCCCTCAAGATCTTTTTCCGGCAAGGTGACATCAACATGAATTCTACCGCCGTCTTCGTAATCGTCTACATCTTCGTACTGAGTTTCAAAAATAGAAGGCGACTCTGGTCTGTCCCATCCATCATCTTCTTGATCTGAGATCTCTACTACATCGGGCTCTTGCTTCATCTCTTCTGTAATTACTGCAACTGCTGCTGACCTGTCCGTCTCCTCTCTACTGCCGGATATTGTGGATTCTGGAGCAAATCCTGTCGGCAGAGATTCTTCTACGCTCACACTATTCGTCTCCTGCTCGCAAGCTTCTGGATCAACTTTGATCTGAAGCACAAACAAAATGAACAATTTAGAATACAAATACCATATAAGAATTAGTGAGAGACGAACATAATAGTATACCTTTTTAGGAGCACTCGAGGAGAATTCATCCAATTCACTGCGAGGGTCCTCTAAAGATGCACCTTCCCTTAAACCCTCACTATTCGGTTCATATAGTCTCCCGGTTCTAAATAAGGCTCCTAAGTTTGGAGTTTCTTCAGCTATCTCCTTTTCTAGTCGTACCACAGCTGTACGGCAAAATGACACGAATCTATTTATAACTTTGTTGCCTTTAGTTGGGGTAAGGTTAACGTGGAGTACAAAAGGATCTTGAAGAACGAGAGGGGTGGTAACATTTAGAAATTTTGACCGGTGAACACCATCACTGGAGAACCGATACAGTCTTCCCAACTCTCCTGGGAGCTGACCGATATTTTCTGGAAGAAAGTCAACTTTGGGCACTAGAATTCCAAATCTAAGACATAACACAAACTTTTGCAAGTCCACGGAAGCATAAAACTCTAGAATATCCTTTAGTAATCCCAAACAGCTATGAGCTCGTATTGAAGGGTCAGATAACATCTCCACAACTGCAGTGTTTGGCTTTACCACATTCAAATCCTTGCAGAACGAGACACTATATCCTTCAACTGGCAAAGGATCAGCATCTTTCTTTTCCACCCCAGCAGCGCTTACGCTTCCTTTCAGATACAAGTGGTCAACAGTTGGCACTATCTTTTGATGAATCAAGAAGAAAATAACCAAAAAGCTAATTATTTGAAGCGGAAAGGCTTCCTCTTTCGTAGTTAATTTGATAAGCTTGAACAGTTCGTTCTGATAAGCGATGATATTCAAAACTGGTTTAATCCGGGGGTCAAGTTTAGTGTAAAAATCAATAAGGGCAGATTCCTGAACAGCGTGCCAATTTCCTAACCGAATCACAAAGTCGTTTTTCATGGCTAAATTTTTGAAGTGCAATTCACTTCCAAAGTTTACGGAAGATTCTTCGGGATTATGTATCGAATCAACAGTTGCTTGAGCTGGACAAAAATTCGCCGACGGTTTGCACTTCTCAAATGTTTTGCGAAGTTCATGAAGAATTAAAACAATGTCTTGCACGTTTTCTACTTTGGTGTCTAGGAGTAAATGAACAGTGAGGTTTTTCGCCATTGCAACTCCAGTTGCGTATTGTCCGAAAGGAACTAGACGAACAATTTTTTTAGAAAGAGGGGAAGTAGCTCTCTTTATGACGAAAGGGATATCTTCCTCTACTACTTCTTTACACTGTTTCCAAAAGCTACTGTTCCAACTTGCATATTGCACCAAATCTTCAATTTGTTGCGATAGCTCTTTTCCTTCCAATAACTTCACGATGTCACTTCTTTCCTCCATAAAAGATTTTCCGTGTAACTTAGCTTTCACTTCTGCAGCTGCTTCAAGCGCACGCTTTTCTGCCATTAAAGCCTTCCGTTGCTTTTTGCTCCATCCAGCGTATTCAGCAACCGCAGTTGCAACTATTTTAGTGCTCCCAATCACCAGAAACCCGGAACAACTGAGCAGTTTATCGACAGTCTCCCTATAGAAAACATGAACGGTACTTTAAATGAATATCTTTTGGCATCTATACCACAGAAATAAAAATATTAAAAACACGCACGCAGATTCAAATCGAACATAACAATTCTCAGAGGCTCCATCTTTTTCTGACTGATACAAGAAATCCTGAATTGGCCCCCATGAGCCAGCAAAACGAAGAATATCCATTCGTTCCACACCAATAAGTCCCCTTAGCATCACAGTCTCTGTATGATTAAAGAATTTAAGTCCACCTCCAAACTGCAAACTTTTCAGTCTCCGGTGTGTCTGCGAGGCCAAGTGCTCCCACCAGTCCTCAGTTTGCCGAAATTCTTCATTACACGTCACACAATCAAAGGCATGTTTCCTGGGTCTGGTTGGCTCAACTGCAAGTTCTACAGGAAACATTACATAACCATAATTTTCGTGCTTAGTAGTGCTTACACAATAAAATGAATGCGTTGTTTTTCTTACTTTGAAGAGGATTGTTTCTGTAAGTTGCTCCACCTCCAATAACTTCGCCCTGAATCAATATTCCCCCAGGAGTATACGCTTCTTCTTCCAAGTCGGCAGATGCACCAAATTCGTCCTTTAAGGTCCCCAGTAAAGCGTCAGCTGATGCCCCTCGTCGCTTCTGTACTCCATACAGGTCTGCCATTTTCTTGTACCTCAACTTTAAATCAGTATGAACGGGAGTTATCGTCACACTCAAATTGTTTCCTGCCCTGGTATAAACGTTATGCTTGAGATTCTCTGTTACTCGTTCTGCAGATGCTCTAGAACACAAAGAAAGATAGGAATAGCTTCAAGTGTACGCTTACACTTTACACTCAAAAAAGAACGCCAATAATGCTTTGTTAATATAGTCGAGAACAAGAAACTTACAAGCAGCTAAATAGACAGTAGCACAAAGGAGCAATTGCTTGTTTCTTGGTTGTGATGTAGAAGAAGTCTTCAATAGGGCCGAAGTCAAGTAAATAGTTTAACACTTCATGTGGAAAAATATTACTCAGATCCCCAACTCGAACGGTTCTTTCCATGTCCCAGAATACCTTTCGTGCAAAGCGACATTCCTTATGTCGCGATTGGTGAGCTTCACTAGTCAAATGAGTTATCCACCCAGCCAAAGGAAAAATTGTTTCCGAACATCCTTTGCAAAAAAACTTCCCGTTTGCCTGGATTCCTCCTGACCGATGACTATTTCGTTCCCAGTTGGCAAGCGTCGCTGTACTCAAAGCTTTTCCGTGGATTAGCTTAAGAGGCGGTAACCACTGTCTCACTAATAACGTTCTGGGTCCTATCTTTATCGGTTGTGTGGTTCTTATGATGCTCAGCACACTTTCCCTGGAGGAATGAGAGGCACGAAATAAATTACTTTATTGAGAAAGTACAGCTTTAAAAATTCATACTGTGTTCTCATGAGAAAATGACATCCGTTTGTGCCCCCATCTTTCTTCGCCAGGTAAGAAATGTCTTCTACCGGTCCCCAGAAATTAATGGCATCAGCAACTTTCTTTGCAGGAATTCCTGCGACCGCTTGGATACTCAATGTGCGCTTCGGATCCCACTCAGACATCCCCATGGTCATTCCATTCCCTGTGTCCACGAAAGAAAGATATTAAATCCTCCTAAGACTTTTAAAGCATTTACATAGTAAATAAAATATAAGCAGAAGGATTGATGTTGATGTTTCAGAACAACATGACAAACGCCAACTCACCAATGAGCCGTTTTGGAAGCTGATGACTTTCCCCGATTAAATGACTTAGCCATTCTGCGTTCGAACTCACAGAAACTTTACACGATTTGCAGTACAGCAGGTCTGGAACTTGATCGGAAGAAGCTGCAGCGACTGAAGATGTTCCAGGCTGATTTGTTGAGAAATCCATCACCAACAATTAATGTATAATTAATCGTTATAGCTCATTGAAACCTGGTACTTTTTTTATTTTTTAAAAAGATATCCCGTGTTTCAAAAATATCTCTTCAAATGCTTCTAGCTGCATGTCAGATTGTGGAAGTCTGGATAAAATGTTGATGTTTGGAATTCCGAATTGAGTCCAAGGTAAACAGGATCGAATGTGGTTTGGTTTTCTTAGCGCCAGCAAGAGACCGAGGAACGCGAACGGGGTAAGCAGATCTGAAGGATGAGTACTTGATCTGTTGATGCGAAGCGATGAGTGAATAAGGATGAACAAGGAGCAATAATAGACTTCATAGGTACGACGAAAATTTTGAATTTTAATGTAACATAAAATTTTAAACTTTACAGTATGCAAGCTGTTTTGTAGTGGTTATTCTGTAGAAAACAGAAACAAATATCACTAAGTCAGAAGAAAAGCTAAAACTCATGTAATTTAGGGGATACTTTCTTCTTTCACGCAGACACGCGCGATACGGACAATCTTCCTTTCGCTGGGATGCAAGTGGTCATCGTTATCGTCATTGTTTGCGTCTCCATTGTTTTCGACTGTACTGTCAGGAGTAGTGCTGAAGCTCGTGGCACTAGGATCCTTCTTCCAGAAGGATGGAGACGAAGAAGAGACTCGACGTTTTAAAATTGAGCGTGGAGTGAAACTAGTTTCAGTCTTGGTTTTTGGGCTTCTTGGAGTTTTTGGAGAGGAAAACCCATTTGGAGAAGAAGCAGAAAAGGTTGAGTCCACTCTCCTTCGAACTGGTGAGGGTCTTCTTAAAATCGGTGGTTCCAAGACTTCAGGTTGTGGCTCTGGAACCGGAACCTGTGAATGCAAAAAAATACACTTTAAAACTACTATTCATTTAGATTCACACAAATTAAATAAAGTTGTTTTATGTAACAAGAAAATCTTACAGGAATAGAAACTTCCACAGGAGGTTTTTCATCGAACATCGCCAAAACATTGGGGTTCGATAGATCCATAAAGTCTCCAATAAGTTCCACAGATTCCCTGCATTTTGTAACGAATTCACTAACTTTTTCTTCAGACAGACCCTGAGCGGCGTTTTCCGTTAGACAAAGAGGGTCTTGTAATACAAGAGCAGAAGTAACGTCGAGCTTCTGAATCCGCAAATCTCCCTTGGGCGTGAAGCGATACCTCTTGGAGACAGATTCTGGCAGATCTTTTTCCAAATGCGGCTTGAAGTTTCTCCGAGGAATAAACTCCCCTGTAGCTGCACAAAGGACGTTTTCCTTATAATCGAAATCTTTTCCTCCGATAAACCCGAAAAAATCCTTCAACAGACCCAGAGTACTCATTGTGCGGATGAATTTGTCTTCCGTGAGCATTGTTATTTTCGCAGGTGGAACGATTTTGTGGTCTCCTGCAAATCCTATGTCAGTATCGTTGATCACGAGAGGAGCTGGAGACAAACTTTGCAGGTGCATGACGGAAGGAATCACTTTAATTCGTGTCAGGAAAAAAACTAGGAGAAGGAGGAACGTGTAGTCTTCGAAATCTTCGCCTTGTCTGAGAGGAGTCTTATGAGGAAGTAATTCAAACGTAGCTCTCCAATAGCGCAGGAGCATTAGAAGAGGCCATATCCTTAGATCGTGACGAAGGATAAATCGAAGCAGTCGAGACTTCTGGACTGATGCGAAGTTTTCAAATCGACAGAACACAGTAAGACCCTTATAAGTGAACGACAACTCTTGGTCCGAAGAAGGGGTAAGTGAGTACAAAGATGGGAATGAGAAAGTTTGGTGGTCAGATCCTCCGTGAGTGCAGCATATTTGATGGATGATCGAAATATCAAAGGCACTCATCTTCGATGCTGGGATTACACCAGTCGTCTTATTCCCCAAAGACGCATAAGGATCCACACAAAGACGAAGTGCATCTCCCTTGATAGCACCGCCAAAAAGGTCATGACCGTAAGGAAATACGTAGGCAGATGAGAAAGTTTTGCGAAGTATATCTTGGACTTCCTTAGCGGTTCTAGTGCGTTTCGCATTCTCCGACGAAGTTAGTGCAATAAGGGTGAACAGCTTCGGTAGTTGATCCTGAAGGGACAGGGACATAAACGTGTCCACATTCTCTGGAGACCAATTCCATTTGTCACTTGGTTGTGGCAAAGGGTCCTCCCAGTCACTGGCCATCGCTTCTTCTTCAATTATCCCACTGTCTGTAACTTCTTCATCCCCCACAGGACTGTTGTGCTTTTGTTCAACATCTTCCACACTTTCGTTTACATTCGAATCTTCTTGGGAAGAATACTTGCGAGTTATTAACACCGCATCGTCTAGGATCCTATGTATTTTAACCTCCAACATTTCTTCCACTGACTGTCTGATGAAGAACAGGAAAATCAACTTCATTCCAAACCATAGAATCCAAACAATCTTCCTAAATAACTTAAAGTAACTTACTGGGCCTGATAAAGTGCATAAACCTTCTCAGGTTTTGTTCCAGAAAGACTAGTTGGGCAAATGAATTCCTCCAGCCGTCCCCACCGCGAAAGATACAGTGCGATCTGAAGTGCACTGGCCTTCATGCTGTCGCATGCTTCTAACACGACAGCTCTTGCTCCTTGAGACGGATCATCCCCCCAATCGCCATGTCCCCCTCCAGGCCGTCGACTAAGAATCCTTTGATGTCCTTGAGAAGTCATGTGGAGCACCCAGTCCTGTTCCATTCTATGTAATTTAAAACACAAACTAATACCTCAATTGTTTCATAATAAGACCTTAATCATTAATATTCCTTAATTATTACCGATTCTCCAACTTGCAAACTTTACAACTAAATAATCCCGTTCCATCACTCATCTTCGCTTAAAATCCTCAATCAACTAACTACTATTGTAATACCAACAACTTATCCAACTGTCACCACTAATAAGAAAGTTATGCCTTTGTCACTAGACTAATTGAATTTGAAACACAACGCAGAATTTAATGAAACACTAGTTTTCAAATTGTCACTGAGACCGGCTGACGGCCTTACAGTCTTTTGTCGTGCTCACAATCACGTCACGAAGGACTGGTATCATCGTAAATAATAATAAAAAACCCCAAAGAAAAAATTCTGTTCCGTATTATTTGTTTTTATTTGAAAGAAAATGTAAAATCCAGATCGATCTCCTCACCGACCAACACAACCGCCTGTTGTTTGGGGCTGCAGGAATTCACCATCACCATCAGCCTTAATCCTGTCTTCGCCTTCCAGCTGCCTCAGCCTCAGCTATCATGTTTCATGTTATCGTTAATGCCTTTGGTCAAAGGTCAGTTCTTCAAACATTAAACATGCCACTCCACATTCTACTCGAACTTAATGCAAGATGTTGTTGGCTGTTTAATGCAAATATTAAGCAGTAGAAATGAGAATGCAGTGAAGCGGGTCACAATTATGGAATGCATGGAATGCAATACAACGACAACGAGGCAGAATGAGACTTTCCAGGAACTCCAGTTTGTGTTTATATTGATGAGTAAAGATGGAATTAAATTGTTTTACTTGTTTTCAACACGAATCATAATGACAAACAATAATATCCCTTGCTACAAACGGTAGTGTAATAACTAATCATTCCTAATTAATTATGGACTACTATCACATGTGACTTTGTTTCTCTAGAGAAGGAACACGCGTCTTCCTTTTGGAGGAAGTTAATATGATATGATGTTCACGTATATTGACTGCCGTGATATTCTTCCAGGCAGCCGTAATAAATAAATAAGGTGTCTCATATCCGATTCTATACGAGTATGGGTCTATAATATTGCTAGATATTGAGTAGATAGGCTTGAGTCGTCATCATACAGACATGGGCCCTGCAGCGTATAGCACGTTGATGTCGCGTTGGTAGAACTCCTGGACGGGCTTCCTCTTCAGTTTGAAGGCGGCAGTGACGAGACCCGATTCTGGAGTCCACAGCTCTGGGCATAACTTCAGAGCTCCGGGAATCTCGAACTTTTGTAGTTTTGACTTCCGAGCGTGAGCTAATATTTCTTTTAGGACTCCTCGAATTACTTTCTCGTTTTTACAAAGCTCTTCTAAACTCTGCCATGTTACACCGAGGGATGTGGCAAGTTGCTCCAGCTACATACAGAGTACAGAATACAGATATGAAACTGTGTTGTGTTAGATAATTAGTAATTAGTTGGAAGCAGTAGCTGTACCTTAGGCTGGACAGGAACAACAATCGCAACACAGAAACTCTTCATGGAATCTCCGTAGATGCAAATATTGTCGACATAAGGACATGACTTAAGTTCAGACTCGACTTTACCGAGACTCACGTACTCTCCGAACTGGAGTTTCACCAAGTCCTTCTTTCGATCTGCAGAGTTAAGTACAAGTTATAACTATAAACTATGACACAATCTTGAGAATTAATACGACAGGCAATCTACATGACTGAAGATTAATACCCACCAATAATTTTAAGAACGCCGTCAGGCTCCATTAGTGCGATGTCACCGGTTTTAAACCAGCGTTTGCCATTCTCTTCGAAAAATTCGCTAGCGGTTGCTTCAGGGAGGTCATAATATCCGTTGCCTACCATGTCACCTCCGATCCAAACTTCTCCTCTGGGATACGGCTTATCATCTACACGGTAGTTGCCTTCTTCCCAATCGATAAGTTTAATATCTGCTCCTCCAATTGGCTGACCTACTCTGCCTACTGACATGTCACTAACTACAAAGTACACAACGTAAAAAGTTATAATTGAGTTCAAATAAAAATACTGACAGTTGAACTTACAAAGAGTGACTGTTCCACAACAGCAAGTCTCAGTAAGTCCGTATCCTTGCATGACGGCAGTGCCTAAAGTGTTACGAATGAATTCTTGGACATCAGGAGAAAGTGGTGCACCCCCAGCAGGTATACACCGCACTCGTCCTCCGACAATTTGCTTAATTTTACTGAAGATAAGGGAGTCGACAATTGGTGTCCTGAATCCTCTGTAGTACCACTTGAGACGGTAGTCGTAGAAGAACTTGAACACAGCTGCTGAAGTCGGACCTCCTGCTTTCACCTTTTCTTGGATTCCCTTGTAGATTCGGTCCAGAATGAGAGGTACACATGTCATGAACGTCGGCTGGAGAATCGTGGCGTCTCCTTTTCCTCCACGTTTGATTTTTCCAGAAGTGTCGGTCATTGTCAGAGCTGAGGAATATCCAATGGGAACACCGGAGACGAAGAAAAACGATTCACCAATAAGTTCTAGCACGTGAGCCAACGGAAGGTACGCAATGTAACAGTCTGTAATTAAATGGCACAATATTCCCATAAGTATGCGTTCATTCATTGCATGTGCCTTAGCTCATTATAAGTATGTTAGCTAAGGTAAGTTTACCTGTGGGATAAACGGGACTAACGGCATCACAGAAACCTTTGACTGCACAGAATATATTCTTGTGGGAAAGCAGGACTCCTTTAGGAGTTCCTGTTGACCCGGAAGTGTACATGATGATAGCTATATCATTCTCGGTAGGCTCAACCAGCTCTGCATACATTAAAGAAACATGCTATTAGATTCCAACTGCATTGAATGATGGAACGATTCTATTTAAAATGGAGGCTGGATGACCGACTTACCGAAGCTGCTCTTGCTGCCAAGAGATAAAACATCAACGAAGGCGTGAACTTGGACTCTATCTGGAAATCCAGTTGTGTCAGTCTTCTTTAGAGGATCCTCCATGTACACGAGGTGCTTAACTTTAGGGCATTCTTTCAGAATGCTCTTGAATTTTGGAAGAAGTTCGTGACTCGTAATAACATACTCAACTTCCGTCTGATTCAGTCCGTGAATCACTCCTTCGTCTCCAAGCGTGGCGTACAGTGTCACAACTATAATACAAATGAAAAGTTATACTTCTAAATTTTCTAATAATGACTACACGATGTTGGTACATTTATAATATGAAATGATTCCGTACTGGTGACATTTTGTCTGAAAGCAGCCATCGCAGAAATTAACCATTCGGGTCTTGTCTCTGCGAAAATGCAGATTTTGTCTTTGGGTTTGATTCCCAGTTGTCTGAATCCACGGGACACAGAAGATGCCAGCTGGTCAACCTCATCGTAAGTCTTCCACAGGTAGTCACCCAGAGAGTATTTCTTGAACACCTTTCCATTAGGTTGGACTTCATCTTCTTCATCTAAAATGTCCCGTACTCCAAGACATTTCTTCGACCCATTTTTCTTGCATGCGTACCGGAAGAGCCCGTCAAGAGTGGAGACCTTCGATGCCAACAGCTCATCTGTAGCCTTAGACTGAGTTCGTGTACATCTGTACGTAAGCCCTCCTTGTTTGCTTATCAACTTCGTCTGCAAAAAACCAAGAACAATGACAATCATGAACATCTGATTTATTTTTCATCGGGTTCAAGAGCACGGCAGAGTGTGTGATACACAATGCCCAATCAATTAAAAAAGTATTCATTTAACAGACATATCAGGTGTCAATTTTAAGTCTGGAGTTCGTCAATTAACGAGACATTAAATTATATTGAACTTGATTGATAACAAGCCACTCGAGAGTAGCAAGTGTTTGAACTTAGCTCGACACGTTTATTAATAGCTCTACATTCTGCACACTTACGATGAAATTGGATTGTGACATTGCCACCAATTTTAAGTGGTAATATTTATTTACTAATTTGTGATTATTAGGCAATTTTGGACATTTTGAGGTTATCTGGGATTACCGTCTCGACTCCTAAACAATTTTCACGCAACTTGTCAATATTATGCTAAATTATACTTGTCATCTTTTCCTTGAAGCCAATTACCAACACTCTAAGGATTTCCTTTTACCCTTTTCGTGGAAATTCTCAGACGCGCTGTACAATTTGACGCACGCTGTGTCGTTAGTTAAACTGCTACTTCCATCGCTAATAAATCAGTAGCATTTCTACGATTAGTGAAACCTTAGAGGAAACAGTCATGAGGAAAAATCGTGGAATTTCGCCTAATGAACTGACATTGAAAGTTACCTGCAAGTCAGTGTCAAAGTTAATGAAATATTCAATTGCTTCAACAAATTCAGAGCTAACAGAAAATCTAAAGTGATAAAGCTTGGAATCGCTCCGATGAAAATAGCTCTGTGTATTCTGGAAAAATATGATTTTCTCGTTCAAAATTATTTTTCTATTGTTTCTGACTATCTTGAATATGATACTGAACACATCTTAACAACTTTCACATGGGAAGTTCGCAAAGATGTTCTATCATCCTTTACACAGATCGAACAATATTTTCGCACCAACCCGTGTCTTTTTATACTGGTTATTACCTTGTGAACTTTTCCGGATCGTCTTATGCCCCAACGGACTGAATATCCATGTATATAGTAATTTACATATATTTTTAATTGGTATGTTTTGTACTTTGAACAAGTATAATTTTAAAAAACCTCAGAGCAATAGAAAAAATATTGGAGTAGTCAAGTTCTCACGTTCGTAAATTATGTATGCTTATTAAAATACAATATAAAGTACAAGTTAATTAAGATACATCCGTCAATTCCATAGATAATAACTATGGTCAGTTCACACGTGAAGTCCCTGATTTAACGGAAAGCATGTTGTATTCTTGTTTCAAACTAATTGTAAGTACTAGTTATATCGAAAAGAATCCAATATACATGGGCGAATCAATGAGTCTAATATATTAAAGTAATGCATGCAGACTTGCAGACTTAATTAACACCTCACCTTAGCTTCTTTGGGATTGCGAAAACCCTGGAGAGTCTTGGACGGCTGCTGAATGATGTAGTAGATGGGATAGGAAATGATGTCGTAGATGAATGTGATGAGACTCAAAATTAGGACAATAATGGAGGCCATTGTGGAAAGTATGTGTGAATCCTTCACGACCAACTTTTCACACAATTTGCTACCAAACTACCTCTACTGAATATTTGGTGTTTATCTGAGGACAGTTTATGCAGAGTGATAAACTGGACAAATAAAGTTTCAATCGGCGAATCTCCAGGACTCCACGAGAGAATCGCTCACACACACACACACACGTCTCACACTTCCTCACGACTGGAATGGCTTGGGAGAGATCGTTTTCTGGAAGTCAACTTATCATGGAACCTTATCAGGCGCACAGTCAACACAGTATCGAGTTTTGAGTTGATTAATCAACCACCCTCAACATAAGAATGATCTTCTAATATTAATTGATTCGTGTTATTGCATGAGTTACAAAACTACAACACAATGAATATTGCTAATAGAAGGTCCAATCACCAAGTCTTGCAAAACATCGGATGATATGCTGAAGCTCAATGTCAAAGTGACTGACACAGTTATCACAATGAACGACTGTGTGAAAACCCAATATCAATTTATTATTGTCAATTGTCAATTATGTGTTACTTCTATTGCCAATAATCCACATCACCAAATACTACTACAGATGACAGAGATTGTGAATTGATGAACATGCGAAAAATGTTCTCTCGAGTGTGCCCAACAAACTTTGTGTTGGGTAAACATGTAGTAACGCTCGTTTTGTTTGAATCACTGGAGGAATGTTGCACCATACACTGGATTTCTCTAGTGGACACTCTTGCGATTTTATTGGAATTCGAACTTGTTGCTGTTGGCCAATTGAATGACTATGTTGGAGTGACTCCCGGATTGTGAAATTCACACGTGTATATCTTATCAGGTTCGGCCAGGTTCCTAATTACTAATTAAGTAGGAGAAGTATATATAGCGAATATAAATTCAAGTATTAATACTTAATAAAGGCAACTATTGTGAAATACTGAGTTTACTGTGGGAAGAACTTTGGAAGACTGGATACCATGAGGCCTGAGACACTGGAACTTAGCAATACTACTACATGGGATACACTAATGATGGTTAAGCAACAGGATAAAATTGTGAATGATTTCAAATAGGAGCTTTCCCATGCTGCCTGTCTTGAACAGTGGGAAGCAGTGAAATGCACTCAGTCAGATGATTGTGCCATTAGTTAACAAAAATACGTGGTGGTATGGTGTGATATGATGACGTAGACATCTTTGGGATGTGTAACTTGGCCTACAGGATGGGGATTAGAAGGATGGATGGCTACGAATGAGTACAACAGACTTTACTACACGTAATGTAGTACGTGTACTTTTTTAACGTTACTTCTTATGAGTGGAGTTGCTTGGGGCTTCACTCACGTTAGTACAGGAAGACTGAAGATATAAAGGAGTGGAGATAAAGAACAACTGCAACTGAAAGCCACTGGGACCAAAAATCAAAAAGTACTACTGACTAGTACTGACCACTCATTGAGTCGCTACACACACGTAGCGTAGCACAACTCTTTTTGCTCTTTCAATCCTTACAATTCTTCTGAAGGTGGCTTTTTCTTGTGATAACCTAAGCCAGCCCTCATTGTTGAAAAGTGGCCACGTAGGATGCCTTCTTGTAGAAGGGCATGGTTGGCTACATTTATTAATTGGAGTTACTCCAATGTATAAAGTATGAATGGATCCAAAGAACTTTAACTCTGATAAGCAATTGTGTAATTTGCTCTGGGGAGACTCCGTACTGAGACTGACCAAAGTATCAAAGTTCTTAGCAGCTCAAAGTGCATGCAATAGGGAAACTCCTTTTCCATGAAAGTCTTCTCTTTTAGTGTGAAAAGGTTCTTTCAATAATCCAATTTGGTGGAATCTTATGAGTATTACTATACGATAGCTTCTGCAAGGATTGAGGGCACCTAATGATATAATGAATATTACAGATATCATGTGTGTATTTTAGTGCAACTCCGTCTTTACGCAACGAATAAAAAGCCTTAACCCCAAATGAATTAGGTAGTCTTCAGGACATTTGTGATCATAATATTTGCGATAAAGGACTACATGCACACTACAGAGTCACCTTGGGTAATAATTTATGGAATTCCCTTCCAGGATAATTCCAAAGATCATTTTGCACGCAAACAGTCTTAAGTCTAAACTCTAAACCATATAGCGTACTTTTGACAAGCGATTAATTTGTTTTCATAGGCAATTTAGGCAGTTCGCAATTCATTTCATCAAATTGTATGATAGTTTGGATTTGCTAATGGTGCACGGGCAACGGAATTTCTGAGAGTTTTTGTCTTCTAGACGTTACAAACACGATGACGATTATGTTTATGCAGCATGTACACCTTCGTTCCATCCTGGAAAACATACATTGTAGACGAATTGTACTTATTTGAGTTGAAGGTGAACATCAAAAATGTGTTTTTATTATTCTGATGAACTTACACTTTGAAGGGGAACAACTTTTGCAAACAAGTTGGTTTAAAAAGGTCTACTCGCCACTGATCTAGAATCTAGAATACTAGATCCGGCCACTTACTTTATGAAGATGGATGAGATTATTGAGAGCCAATTAAAATAGCATTATAACACCATCACTTCAATGAAACTATTTTTATAAATGGCTAAAAGCATCCTTGTATTATAAGTAAAGTGTGAAGTAAGTACGTTCACATGCAACATGCTATTATAAATGAAGCGTGGGAGAATCCTGCAGCATTGGAGAATAAGTACGTGATGCATGAGTCAATCAGCCTTACACTTCATCTTTCATTCGTGGATGAGAGGTGATATCTAAGATGAATTAACACGAATCTCGTTTACTAAATCACTTCCTTGATAACCTGCTAAGATAACCCCTTGCAAAATAAAAAAAACTACTGATAAGCCTTGGGATATTGAATAATATTCATCTCCATGCAAGACAGCACGATAAGATTATATAGGCACTATTTTATTTAGAAATAAGAAAAACATAATTTTATCTCATGTAAGTGCTGCACATAAAATTAAAGTCCGACATCCAGGGCAACTGAGGACTTTGGAGTGGACCACCTTGCTTTAATTACTCTTTTCAGCCCTGGACAATTCACTTCCAGATTTTTTGTGAAATCTCTCGATTTCAGCTTCAGCTAATTCTCAAATCAGAACCAGCTTTCGAAAACCCAATTCAATCGAAATGTCTTCACCTTCATTTGGAGCCAAGGAGAATGCGAACACTGGATGTGAGGTCGCAGGTTCTGATAACCTAGGAAGTTTCATGGGGAATGAAGACGTGAAGATCACTTCCAACAAAAGCAAGCTTCACATTCACAGCAACAAAAAATGTGAGCTGGATTTTCAATCATCTGCTCGCTTGACGATGCTGGCTTGCGAAGGGTTGACGATCAAGAATCCTTTCGGACTGTTCGATATCAGAGACTCCGTCAACTGCTGCGTCATTGGAGACCATGTGAGCGCAGTCATCGAAGGATCTAATGATGTACACATCACCAACACATTCAACTCGCTTGCGTACGCAATTAATTGCAAAGAAGTGGAAATCGATTGTGAGGATAGTCAAGTCGTGGCTGTCAATATTTCGCGAGTATCAGCGAAGGGAAACCTCATGATGTGTCTTCTTCAGAACATCCAGGACTCATCATTCATCGCGAATGACGACGGAGTGATTATGGCCACCAAATCTCGCAGGATCAACGCTGAAGCCGGCGAAGCGCAGTATCTCACAATAACTGGAGTAGACGATTTCAATATCGCACCCTCAACTGACGCACGGAGCTACATGCACATCGTTCCCTCGCCTGAAGACAGCAACGAACGCCCCTTGCGTGTGGATGTGAAGTTTTCCAGGATTGCCAGCATATCTCCCGTCGACCACACTCTTGGAATCTTTAAGTTCTGGAAACAGAAGGAGACTGGAGATGCTGAGAAGAAAGATAACATCTTTGGACTTCACTTTCAAACTGAGCATTTCGACATCAATGGTTTCAAAGTAGTTGAAGAGAGCAACACGAAAGTCTCGTTCGAGGGAAATATTCGGGGTCGAAAGGAGTTTCTCGATATTGAAGGAAACATTAAAGGACTTTCAGAGGATCGTCAAACTCTCTTCATATCCACCAATGTTCCGAAATAATTTAGTGTTACTCTTATGATCCTATTGTAACAATTCTTAATTTCCGATGTCATATAACTTCATTCATGCTACAAACTAAACTTTCACACAGTATCTTGTGATTATGATAATGATGAACAGAATTATGAGCTAACAATATTAATAAAGATTGACAGTACAGCAGCAATTACATTTTGACATTTTATGCACTTCTAAAGATATTACAGAAGATAGCAATCACATTAATTATCCATTTGCATCGTTGCTAGAATCCCAGTCATCATTTCCAATTACAGTTAACTTTCGGAGACGAGGAAAGTGTAGAAGAATGCTTTCAACGCTTACAACTGATGGCGGTGTGTCATGACCAAACTGTGGCCACTTCAAAACAAGTTCTTGAACTGACAAGCGCGGAGTCTGAAGGAGAAGATTGACAACTTTGTCTAGTGCGAGGAACCCGGGGTCAGTTCTGGAGATGGAGTCAAAGATGACTGTGAGATGCGTCAGAAGAGGAAACATTTCTGACGTACAGTCGTAATAATTTCGAACGTCGCATCGACTTGTTCTCACAGTCAGAGATTTCAAATTTCTCCAAGCTCTTAAGTCTCTTCGGTCGTCGATTTTTTCGTGAAGGGAAAGTATCCTCGAGAGAAAGTCATTTGTGGGGAGGAAAGTATACTTTACCTGCTTATCATTTACATTAGTTGCAAACACATTCATCAACGTGCAAGTCGAGATGAGAGATTCAAAATGATGCGAGTTGACATTTCCAACGTCTACTGTGAGTAGACTCCTTCTTTTGTCCTGGCGAAGAAAGAACTGCTGAGTGGGTTCGATTGTTTTGTGAAACATTAGATTCTTCAGTTCGGTGAAGCTGATTGACAACGAATCCAGTGGAAAGAGGGAAGGTGGTTTCAAGAGAGTCAGT
>JAQGAD010000421.1:0-39694 GCA_034696625.1 Isotomurus palustris | reverse complement strand
AAAACGGGTGAAACAGCGACTTTTCATTCCTGCAGTCGATTTCACGGCGAAAAGGGGCTAGTGAATACTGAGCTTAACGGGATAATTGAGCCAAACTTTCTGCTTATATAAATACACAAAACGAGTTTGCACTTGGACGGACATGCATGCATGTTTTGTACAAACTTTCACTCGCCTAAAATCATTCTTACTTGTAACTTGGAACACACACCCAACTCGCTAGTCTAGAATGGAGGCACTCATGTGATGTTACTTAACTGCACAATTTCCCTAACATTGTATTAGCCCTACAGTTATTATTGCAAAAAGTGAGGAGAGCGCCTAATGCGTTTCAGATCTAAAACTTGAGATTTACAAACTGTCCTTGGAGGTACAAGTACTGTCACTTTTTGTTTTTGTAGAGAAAGTTCCATCACAATGTGGAAAGCGGATAATAATCATCAGATATGTTTATACATTTCAAGAAGTGGTAGACACACGAAAGCCGAAAGGAGTGCATGGTGTCGGTGTGTGATGCAGTGTGAATGAAGAGCAGCAGTCTTTTCTTGATAAATTGAATTTCCTCTTTGTATGAGAGAAACTTTCGTGTATCGTGTGTGCCGTAGAAAGACTGACATTTTAAGCGTGGGTTGTTGCAGCCTCGCAGCGTATACAGATGTGTACTTGGCGTGTGTGTACAACAGACGGAGAACTACTAGAGAGATGAAAGTCTCGAAACTGAAACTTGAAAAGAATGGAGCACACGACAACGTAAATTGAGTTATTAGGAAAAACATGAAACACTCGGGTGGCAAGAATATTGATGGAGGGAGGATATATGGAATTTCACGGGTAGTTTAATAAAAAAAACTGCACAGCCAGCTTTAAATCAAGAGAAGCATTCTGAACTCTAGTCAACACACAAAAATTAGGTAACTTGATGCAAGCCCAAAAGTTTGTATAGAAAAAAGCCTCGCACGTTTTATTTCAAAAGACCGGAAGTAGTTTGCGAGTAAAAATAGCATTTTAAAAAGTAGTGCCTGTTAGTTTGTTACCATCACCCAGGAACATATGGTGCCTATACATTTCCGGTGCAAAAATGTTATTACAATAAATGTAGGTGAAGGATAACGATAAGTAGATTCACATAAAAAGGACTCAAACACTGTAGACACCAATTTCACGGGGGACTTGTTAAGTCTCACATCTCAAGAAATTCCATTCTAGAAAGCCAAAGGAATATTTAAGTTGGACAGCAGCCACTGTACAGCCATTGGGCAAACACATTCCCCCCGTTAACCTTTCTACTCCCGACTTTCTCTTTGTGTATTTTGTTGTATTAGCTTAGCAGCTGTAGTTGGCCAAATTCTACTTAATTTTCTGCACACGTTCATTCTCTCTGTGTGTTAGTGTAACTAAATTTAAGTTACAAAGAGAAGCCAAAACGTATAATAAACTGACGAGGCAAACTTGCTTGTGTGCTGACTGCTGACGAACTTGCTTTTACGTCCGTCAACTTTCACCATTTCCAATGCAGACTGACGTGGGGTGTTCTTTCCTTTCTCCCATTTACCTTCCACAGTGAAGGATCGCAAGCTAAACCATATTACTGTCTGCCTATCAAGCAACACATACTATAGTTTATTCTGTGTGCTAACATTGGCCTGAAAATTATTTAGAACTGAGTTTTTGGCTAATATATTTTATTCAAAGTGGAACTTTTATGTATTCTCTACACACTCAATGCCTCGAAATAATAAGAGTAAATTGAACGAAGTTTTGCATGACACGGGAGAACCTCACAGTGTGAAGTGAATGAAAGGTTCAGTCTATTCAAATCTATGTAAACTATTATAATCACAACGAGTGTGAGTAGAAGGAATTGGAACCGCTCAGTCCCACCGGATGAATATTAGGCTTATGTAATCCATACCTCATCTATCATGGGGGTAGGTTATTTACATAATAGAAAAATATCACATGTGAAGTTTTATTACTGTTCAGGGCCTTTATGTGAACCTTAACTAAGCTTATGTAACCCGCAGACGATCCTCTTCTAGGAAATGTAATTACAATTACGGTGAACTGACCTTAAGCACACAATACAGAATGCTTTCCGAGTGTATTAATTTTACGTGTATATATTTTATGATGGTTGCGTGCAATCTGAAGTGCAAGTTCAAAACTTCAAAACGCACAGTGGGAGAAAGTTCTCTACCAAACAAAAGGCTTTTCCTTTTCTATTATCATTTTCTTAAATCAGTGTTATAGTAAAAGTGGTTGAAACCACAAATATGAAAGAAGGACTTTCTAGGCGCTTTATTTTCATGAAAACAATCTACACACTCACATACGCATATCCATTTTTCACGCTTTCTTTAGTTTGACGTACTTTCTCTCGTGTGAATATCAGACGAACCAACTTCCTCCTTTGTTGCAAAGTTTTCTATCAATGAAAATCCTTGAACTTTTTCCTCTTTTCCCTTCTTGATTTTATTGAGTTCAGAGGTTCAGTCAGACACACGTCGTAATCAACATCAACACAGAATTGCGTCTTTACGTAAAAGTGGTATACTTACGGCAATATGTGTAGTCAGTTGAGCGTGTGTGTATATATATATTTTCGCTGATTGGAATTCATTTTAGACTTAGACTTGTGTAACACAGCTTCTACTACTTCTCCCATAAGTAACGCACACACCACCTCCTCCACATTTGTGCAGATGGGAAGTCTAGTGAACTGCTCTGTGAAGCAGACACGTACACATCCTTCTCATTCAATTCAGAATTCAACTCTCACTTTCAATCCCAAGAAATTCGTTCACTCACCCGTGTGTTCGTTCACCCACTTCTGGATAATTTCAATAGACTCTCCTTCCAAAGGTGGTGAGTTATGAAAAGGGAAAATTTAGGTGCTCGAGAAGTAATTTCACTTTTCACAAGACCTAAATTTGCACAAGTTCTTCTCTTTAGCCCATATTGCATTCAGGAGGAAGTCATAACTCATAACTTTTATGCAACTCAAATTAACTGCGACGAACTGAATTACCTTAAGAAGATGAAGTAATCAAGTCTACTTAAACTTAAAAGAACTAGCGTATAAAAATATTTCCATGATACCTAAGAATATATTATACATAGTAAAGTGTCTGGAAATCTGAAGAGTTTCACGAACTGATAATAATTTGATGAAAAAATATGCCCTTTCAAGTGTCGTTTTCTCTCTTGCATGACACAATACAAGAAGTCAAAAAGTAGAGTTATCTTCACGCTTTGCTTCCATGAATGAAAATGAATCACTATCACTCTGACAGTTCTCATTTGTCCCAAGGCAGATGGAAGTCAGTGGTAACATTATCCACATTTCTGTGTTGGTTATTACGCAACAAACACGTCTTGAGTAACTTTCTCTGAGGGCGAGTGCAAGAGACAGTAAAATAAATAAGAGCTGTGACACTTTTTAAAGTACAAATAAATAAGTGTGAAATACACACAGCAAGTGAAGTGCCTAGAGAGAAGGACTTGTGTAATTCTCCTACACAATTCAGATCACACACACGTTTTTAGTAGAATTGTGAAAGTGAAAGGTGTTTCACATATCACATGGTGCATAAAGTGGATCTGCATCATCTCACCTACTTATTCGCAGGCTTGTAAATAAACACACATACACACAAACATACAAGAACGCTCACAGAATATTTACGCGTTGTAGTGTCGAGAGCTTTCTGTCATCTCAAATAATAAAGGGGCAGTTGTAATGCAAAGTTGTGTAAGGGCGCAAAGGGCCCATTACTCGTTCGTTTTGTTACTTCAATCCTTCTCACCTACACAAACTCTCTCGCACACACACATTCACGGAGAAATGGTGAGTTGAAATGGAAATAATTTTTGAAATAACTTTTACTCTAAGGAGGAAAAAGCAGAAAAGAACTGTGTTTGCGTATTTTTTATGTCTTCTCATAATGTTAGCCTCCATTTTGCTGAATTTCCCTATAAATTTCCCCTCGTCTAGATATCTTCTTTAGGTGTGTAAGTAGGGACATGGGAAATATAAGTGTCTTCATATTTCTCTAGACGGAAATAAATAAAGAACTGAGTAATACGAGTAATAGGAGAATTTGTGTTTGTTTCTACGAATAAAGTAAGCTGGACACATTTCTCTCATGTGATTTCCTCGAGAGCTTTTCATCTTAAACTTCTCTCCTCTCTTTCAGCTAGTTGCTCAGGCGTAAATACCTTTTGTTTTGTTTTGCTGAGAAGGCTCGCAGGAAGTAGAGAAGGATTCATCGCTTCCCTCAAATTAATTCGTAAGAAGAACTTTGGAACTTGGAACAAAACAAATTATTTGGAAACGTAGAAGCAACAGAGAGTAGCAGAAGTAGAATGAAGAAAACGAGTCTTTTGAGACTACAAACTGCCGTTCATAATTGAAGACTGCTTCAATCACACCAGCAATTAAAATAACTAGGTAAATTTTTATAGGTTACATGGGACTTAATGAATTTAATGGCATATCATATAAAATGGTCGATCACGCAGTTAGTTTCTCGCATCCAACTTAAATGCACTTCAAAGTACGTGCTTGGATTGTAATTCATCGGTGGAAACCCGACTTTAACCAGCCTTGAAACTGCGAATGTAATCGTGAGATTGCATTCCGTGCAGAACTTAATGAAGTCAATTGTGATACTTACCTCCTCTCGCTCTGCAGCTTAAAGTCAACTCTGAGCCTTCTCGAAGTGAGCCAACTGTCCCGGAAAGTAATCTTCCTGATGCATCATGAATTGACACGGACTCTGGAGGCACTGAAAAAAAATCGCACAAAATTACACACAATCTTGCAGCTGATGGAGTTTCCATTTCAGCTCCAGACTGGGAAAGAAAGCACGTAGAGCCACCGAAGCATCTGAGGATCGGTGAATGCCATTCAATTCGAATAGGAGTGTGTAATTCTACTCGATTTGAGGAAAAGTGGCAGTAGTTGATGGAAGAAGGAGTAATGCCATTATTAGCGAGGAATTTCTCTGGTCTACTTTCACTTCAATCATTGCTGGAATGAAGGTAATAGAGACAATGTTAATGCTAGCATTTAGCAGAAAAAGCCCTGTCTTTTACAAAGAGAAAGCTGATGTAAAAGAAAGATATACGCTCGTCATTCACAGACTGCTACACACACAAACACACACAGACTTTCTCCCTGTAAAAAGAAATGATGATTGTTCAGCAAATAGAAATGGGGAGAGAAACATTTGTTAAAAGCAAGATAGATGGACATGTATGCCTATGCATGTGGGGGCTTGCTATTTCACTCCACTCGTATAGTTGGCTGAGCCACTCATCCACTAAAAACTAGGCTAGTGAGCAATACATCAAGAAAAGAAATTGGAAACATTTGAGTGTTTTTTCTCATGATTCTTCTAAGCACACTTCCAACTTCAGAGGATGATGGTCTCAGAATCTTTGCTCATATAAAGAATTAGAAGAACAAAGAAAGTCGGAAAGAGAATTCTTCATATAGATTTTGAAAGGCTTTATAATATATATATATGTGAGTTTGACTGAGTGAAAGAATTTGCAAAGACTGCGAAGAGTTATAAATTGAAAGCAAATTTGCCTGAAGAGGGAGAACTGGAGAAAGTGCATGGGACATCGTAAACTGATAAAAATCCTATATATATTTTGAACGTGAAGTCTGGTGAGCAGTTTCTTATCGATCTGAGGTAGAATTAAATTGCACACATTGGAGAAAGTGTTTTCTTCTTTGGAGTTCTTTCAGAGACTCACAGATGATGATGATGATGATGATGACACACATACCGGAGGAGAAAGGAAGGGACATGGAAAAATCAATCATCGAAATGTGTTTGCTCTATAAAAAGATATTTCCACAGGAAGGAAGGAAGAAATGAAGGGAGAGAATATTGTAATGGTCAGGAGATAAGGTGAAAGTCTATTTTAACCTTGTGTGCCATCCGTTAGAGATATACGCTCCTGTGTTCAAGTCATATTTTTTCAAACATGAATTTATTTTGTGAAGATTAAAGGAAGAAATCGAAGACGTGGTTGAACGGGAGAAAGTGTAGAAGAAAGGTAAAAAAGGCAGAGATATGGAAGACATACCTAGGACGGTAAGATTAAAGCGGAAGTTCCTTGTTGGAGAGTTTCGGAAGTCAACTCTGCAGCGATAAACACCTTCATCGGTCAATTTGACGTTCTCGATGACAAGTCGAGCCGGGTCTGTGACGGTCCGGAAGTGAGCCCGAGTGCCAAACAACTGCGATGAAGACCAATGACGCGCAGAGCTAAACGGCTTTCCTCGGACATCCAAACTGTCATTCAGAGTAAAGAGAGTCCATGTTAGTGCAGATTTATGACTAGGATTCTTCCACCACCACCAACACCAAGAGGTGTCCATCCATATAGAAGGAGAGATACTTTCACTTAATCTCACACCCTTAGGAATAGCACGACATACATACTGCACAAGACACACTTTCCTTTGTTACAAGTAGCTGAACACAAGGGAAGATAAATTGGGTAGGATCGAGAGGAACTCCGTAGGTAGGCAAGTGTACTCTCAAGACCTCGGAGCCTCCAGTTCTGGGGAGTTTACATCCAAATAGCCCTTTCCTTATTGAGCCCATCAGTCATTGAGGAAATGGGATGACGACAATGCCCATAAGGTCCCACACAATCCACGCGATATGATACACATTGGAAAAGACGACCACAGACGGGGTGGTTTAAAGGAAGGAGAAAGCAAATAATAATGGACATGATGGTATGGCTGCTGCTGGTGGTGGTGGTGGTGGCGGTTACGTACCACTCGCTCCATCATCATCATCATCCTGATCGCTTACCTATAAATGGGTTTTCCAAAATCGTCTCTGAACCAGAAAACCATATGAACCGAATCGTCACGGCGTATTGGAAGGGGATTCACATCACAAGGAAGTTCTGCTCGTCCTCCCACCGTCGCTTCCACTTCGATTTCTGGCACAGCTGAAACACACAAAAGAATGCTTTCTCAAAATGAATGCACGTCTAAGGCAAATCCTCCACTTCTTCTGTCGGTCCTCCTACCCGACTATATAATAGCAATTCAAGCACAGAAACCTATTATGCAATTAGTCTTAATTATACTCGTTAAGCGTTTGGTACACACTCACACACACAGTCTAAACTATATACACAACCATAGGCCAGCAAGGTTGCGTCCTCCATTTAAACCTCCTCTGCCACTGCTAAGCTGCTATCCCATCTCACTAAAAGTTTTCTCCTGAGAAAGCTTTCACTTCTTATCCACTTACCATTTCACACTAATTTGATCAGAACGGACGGAGGCACCATATGAGGCTAATGTATTCATTCTTCCAACTAAATTTTACTATCTCAGCACACGCCACGCTACCTCACTCGTCAAGAGTGGTTGCACTCTTTGATTTCCTCAATGGGTTCATAACTTACCCGATATTACAGTCAACTATTAAGTGCCTCTCATGTATGTACACTTCAACTTCCACTAAAATAATTCCTCAAGAAGCCGTTAGCCCAGATTTCCCATTTCTTTAATGGATCAAAACTCTCTCACACAGCCCTCAATCCAACAACACCAGTGCAATTAACAAACACACACACACACACACATTTATACACACGGAGATACGATTCCTTGTCATGTTTTTGTGTGTTCACGGTGAATAACTGTATACACTTTCCCTGTCAACTGTAGTAATATTTATATCTACCTAACATCATTCATTACTTCCCAGAATTACTCAAATACTTCTCTACTCTCTCCAAATTTCCCTCAGAAAGCAGAAAGGCACTCATTTTTATTGTAATGAGTATAAATAACTTGCAATTTTATTGCGACAACGTTGAGTAGAAAGCAAAAAGTAAAACGGCTAGTAGAAAGTATTGTTTAGTCTGTCTCGTAAAAAGGAGCATTACCCAATTATTGTGCAGATTACAGAGAGACTCCTGTAGAGCAAGTGTGGAGAAAGTGTGTGTGTGTGTGGATTCAGATGCACACGCACAAAACGCTCTGCACCATAAAAGTAATCTCGTACTTTTAGGTGATAATGGTAAACTGGAATAGGCATAACGGTAGGCGAGTTTAAAACCCATTTGGTTGTGTTGTAAGCTACGACTTTGAGCAGGAAACATTACTGAAGTATTATTATTGCAGTGTTAAGGGTGTGGATACTTTTGGTGTAAAATTTTATGCTCACGGAGAAAGTTACTTTTATTCTTTGGACTTTCAGAGGAGGAATAACTCAGATGTGAAAGAGGTGTAGGACACAGCATAGTAAAGTCAATGTCAGTAGTGTGGTATTCAGTAGAAGTGGCGGTGGATGTGGTTTCGGTAGTAGTTTTGCGGTTTTCTGTAGCCTTTGCAATTCAAGAAGTCGTCAAATAGCAGGACAAAAAGAAGGACGGGGGATAAATGGATTGTCCTTGGTTCTTTCATTGTTGTATCATCTGAGAAAATCTTGGGCCATTTGAAGGAATGAATTGCTCCTCGAGAAGTCATCATTGTGGCATAATTCTGCACCCCAATGAAGTTATACGATGGGAGGAATATCCCTTTTATTGCCGGGTCTTGTGGAAAGCCATCTCTACTTTTGGATGTTAATGGGAACTTCTAATGCAACGTTATGTGAATTAGAGTAAACATGAATGTCTCTGCGTGGTGTGAATGTTTCCATTCAGTAGTGTTCATTACATGAACAGATGCACTGAAACGACTGGGGAAAGCGTAGTACTATTATACTATACAACATTCCAAAGGAAACAGGAAGGATGCGGAGAAAGCTAAGAGAAAAAACTATTTTTACACCACAAGCCTACAAACCTACCACTGCACAGTCCAAGAAATTCTTACTACGCAGGGTGAACTCATCGTTAGAATGCTGAATGGAGTGAAAGCAAAATGAATAAATATTAATGTGCTGAGAGAGAAGTTGCAAGCTTATCGGGTTAAAACGAAGGAGGGAAGACTACTCACACATTCATCGGTGTTGTCGACTGAATATTGTAATTTGCAATGCAGGATTTACACTCTTTCCTGTTTTGCAGTTTCTTCCAAAATGAATTTTAAATTGTTGAATCTGCAGTGAAAGGATGAGTTTACACAACACCCATAGTAGAAAACTTACTTTATGCAGTACTTATAACTGCTATCCAGAACATAACCCCTTATACATCTGGTAGTGTAGCTTATAAACAAAATATAAAAATACAGATATAAGGCGTACAAGGCGCACTCGGTTTATGCGTACTGCCAGTACTGCGTATGGGCACTAATGAGTAATGTGAACCCAAAACAGGGAAACAAATTTACTTATTTAACATGTATTTGTTCCGCCTCGCCACATTACAAACCTTAGCTCAACTTCCTTAATAATTTATACCGCTTGTCATGTAAACTGTGTCGTTTAATAGAACGCGGAAATTCATTGTTCATCTGTCAGTAGTGAATTGATAAGAGTAGACGGAGAGAGTGAAACTTTCGCAGGAAGCAGACAACGAGAAAGATGTTAGGATGAACTTGTCACAGAAGTCGTTTATCGTCCAAGAAGACTTCGTGCCTCAGTGCTCACTCCACAGTCAATCATTTGGCTGGGCGGAATGTATTTCTGGAAAGGAAATTGATGTTTCAGCAACTATTAGATGTTGTTAACACTTTGCGTCTCTCTCAAAGGACATACAAGATAAGAATGGACTTGACTCAGATTTTTTCACGCATTAGTATTCCTCTAGAGCTGAGGTAAAAGCTAAGGTAGCAGTTTTAGATTAACAACAAAATGGAAAAGTCATCATGAGCATCATCATCATCTCAGAGTGTAGTGTGGTGATTGTGATCTGAGAGCTTGAGAGTCAGTTAACGTCTTAACAGGCACAAAGAGTAGAGAATGGCAGAGAGAATTAATGTCAGGGAAGAAAAAACAGAATCCCGTGGAGATTCTGGTCCCTGGCAAGCTGAACGATGAATAAGGAGATGACGGTGGTGATATTCTTCGAGAGGAGAAGAGGAAATTTGTAGTCTCTTCAGGAACCCAAGGTAGATTTGACACACACACACCGTTACGAAGTGGTGTGAATGAAGACAGCTCGACAGAGTCACAGAGAAAGCTCAGGAGGAGTCTTCTTCTTCTGCTGGCTGGCTTGTTGTATGGGTTTCTGTTACATTGGCACCGGTGTGGTTGCCTTCTTCTTCTTCTACAACGCCTCTCAACACTCTCCTCACTTGCTACGACTCACAAATACTCGAATAAATGAGGACAGACAGGGGAAAACCCCGAGCTGCTGATGCTACAGATGATGCGATGTTCATGTGGAATGGATCATCTTCTCTAGAGAAAAAGTCTACCCTCGATCTCTTCAGCAAAACCACGAGTATCTTAAACGTACGGAGCCTTCCTACACAGATGAAAGGAGAATTCACATGGAAAGAACGTATCTTAGTTCCCAGGGTTGAGAGAGACAAGTAAAGACACGGGAGAAAGTGACACAACCACTTCTCCGTAGAAAAGAAGGGGGAAGGTGTGGTGGATTGAGATTTCATGCGTTAAACCCCCAGTGAGCTTATTTCTCTGAGGTTTAGCAACTGCTATTGAGTGAAAGTGAAAGTCACGATTCACACTGTATATAGTCCAAGTCATTAATTCTCCACGAACACATTGAATGTCGATGCTGAACTCAGAGAGAGTGTGTGTCTAGGTAGCTTTATTTCCCTCTGCTCAACTTCACCAAGACACATAAATCTTGTATGGGAATGTGGCTAGGCGTCCTCTTCACCAAAGACTATGAATTCCTTCACCTACTTTCGCCCTTTTATGAAAGAATGGCAACCTAGCCACAAGAAACTATCACCATCATCACTTTCTCTGTCACTGGGTCATCATAATTTAAACACACAGGCACGGGCATCATATAACATTGACTTACTCAATCCTACAACCACCTTGCCACTTCTCTTATACCTTCTTATCCTATGTTTAAATCAGTACACACACTAACAGACACGCGCTTAACAAGATTGAAAGCAAAAGTTTGTAACTTTCACTCTGTATAAAATATTACACGGAATGGAAGAAACTTCCAGTCTAATTTATTCTGTCTATATACCGAAGGCATCACGAATTATGGGGGATCTAAAACGCTAAAAGTCTGTAGAAATTCCTTTTCTGTGGCGAACCAGCGAACTACCCGAAGTGAAATTGAATTTGTAAGCAAGAGAATCAATTTCAGGATTACTGAAACTGCGCACACATGATACATGTGAGAATATTGACACGAACGAGAGGAACTAGAAACTTTGCGGATGTAAGTTACGAGATTTTAATGATCGCATATTCCAGACACACAAACATGTGCGAAATAATTCCATGCAGAATCATAAATATCGATTTACACGGGCTAAATTGGGTGTTAAAAATTCACATGTGTGTCATTACTGCATAAAAGAAGGCTAGTTATCTTCCCCAGATTTATAATTTATGGAGGATTTCTTTCTCCTTCACTTAACACTGGACACATAATACATAATGGTGAAAAAGCACATGAGGCTAATCTTTCCCACACGGTTCGTAAAATTTTTGTTTCAGTTTCTACGCTCTGCTCGACAAATAAGCCTCGTGTTTTTGTTATTGAGGGTACAAAGTAGAAAGTAAGCTAAACTTTGGACGAAAATTTATAGCCATCAAATATGTGTCTGTATCACAAAGTGTAACGAGAACGAGAGTGTGTAGTGCGGTAGGACGTAGAGGAACTTATTCCCTCTCTCATTGTAATAAAAGCGCTTTCCCTGCATTGCAACAACTTGCTTGCATCTCCTTCCCTCGTCTTGCTAACTTTCATTTGCTTTGGATATTCTTACACACTTCCTTTCGTCATTTTCTGCATCGTTTTCCTTCCTCTATTGCACCCTAACTGGCTGACAACGAAACCAACTTTCTCCCAAAGACGCCATATATTTGAGACCAAAACTCTCGTAAAACTGCACTTGGTATAAGTAGAAAAGGAGCAACGTGTCATAAAAAGTTTTTTCCTTGGGCCGCTACAAGGACTTTTACTGTTTGCGATGTGAGTCTTCCTTCCTCGGTTCACTCCTCTATCATTTCAAAGAACTAAGTACCACCATTCATTTGTGTAGATCGCAGAGGGAGCACAGACAAGAAGAGTTACGACGGGTGTGGATCTACTCGCTATTACGTAGAGAGGAACGCTTTGGTATTTAAGGAAAGGATAATGTTTCCTGGCTGGTGTGCAATACATCTTCATGTGGTTTATCCGATCAAACTGTCAATGAGTTGATGTTCGTGGTGTGTGTGTAAAAGGAATTAAAGAAAAATTTCTGGTTCAGTAAACTTACATTAAGCTCTGTATACATTGATTTAAATAGACACACGAGCAAAAAGGAAGTGTGTGCGAAAGACTTTGAGTCCTAAAGAAACTAATAAATCTCTGGGCGTTGTGAAATGACTAATGGGAATAAAAGCGTTGACTCCTTCTTCCCATTACATCCTGGGTGAATTTTGCAGAATAGACGAAGAAAGCAACGAGGTGCTGGTGGTGGTGGTGGTGGCTGCCATCAAATATGTGTAGCGAAAGTTTAGGGCAGTTTGAGAATGTATGAGTTTGCATGTATGTGGATGTGCTTTATTCCAGGGGTGTAATTTATGATATGGCAGGAGAAGAGCGATATAATCAATTTATTGGAGGGTTGCCACTATTGCAGCAGCACCACCGTAAAGCGTTTCCTCTCAGCTCAGCCTACGGTGCATGGATGGTGTCGGTCGTCGTGTGTGTGTTGCACGAAATGGGTTTCCAGAAAGCGCAAAGGTCGGTTTCTTTACAAGACGAGAGTCAAAGAAACCCGCAGAAGCTTAGATTAAATATGAAGTCAAGGAGAAAGTCAGGAGAGAAAGATTTTGGCTGTGGAGCAAGTTGTATTTAAACAAGTTCTACGGTAATGCCAAGTGATTTTACCTTTAGAAAAAAGTCGTACTCAATAAGCTTAATGTTACTTGGCGTTTCTTCTCGCTTTCTTCTGTGGCATGTACTCCTCTGTGATTGTGGAGACATACTTAAAGACAATGAGTGTACGTAGGAGATACCCATCCATCTTGTGCGCAATCTTATACACAAATCCTTCACTTAGTGGTAAATGGAACATCGGAAAACAACATTTCGCAAGGAAAATGGATGGATGTAATGATGAAACCCCCGAAACTCTCTCTAGGCTCACTATATTTGTTTGCAAAGATATGGAGGAGTGGCTGAGAGAGAGATGCACATTTGACATGGAACAGACGAACTCTCGATGGAGGCAGCAGAGGTAGGTGAGTTTGCAAAGGACAAGTGGAAAAAGGCACGATTGAAGAATCTCAATTTGTAAAGAAAATTGAGTGGAAGCTGAGAGTTTAGTGGAGCTCAGGAGGCCATTGTAGAGCTGCCTTTGGCAGGCCTCATTCCTCACTCACTATGAACCTAGTTTACGTCTTTATCATTACCGTCATCGGTTCAGCTTCTCACTCCATCAACGAGGAGACTCGTGCAAAAAATCCAGGATTTTAGATGACTCACTACTTTCGGTGAAAGTCAGCAATCACGAGCAAAATCGAGAAAGTTTATTACAGAGAAAGACAATTCAATAATTTATAGAAAACTCTTTTATAGAATGGAAAGTAAAATTGCATCAGTCGATGATAAATCTATTTGAGATTAAAAGATTCATGAAATTCGAAGTTTACTTTTGGTCTAAACTCTCAGAAATGGTCCAAGGCCGACATAAATATTTTATAAGAATATAGCAACAAACCGAAGTTCCTGAGAGGAAGGAATCGTCACAAAAGAAAACTTGTGATTTCTCAATCCTTCTGGTCGCTATCTGTCGTGTAAAACTTCTCTGATTGTGTTTATCCTGTGAAAAGCTAAAAGAGAAAGAAGTGCAGTTTAGGAGAAAGTAGAACTAGGCGAGTAACGTAATGCAGTAAAGAATAGTTGAATTGCGGATGAACTATGAACAATACTCCTCCACTAGAGGACTTCTGATATTGCAGTAATGCACCTCTCGTGTACACTCTCCCTCTCCATTAACTCCTTAAAGATGTAGAAACTACTTATATAGTAAATTGGACGAATCAGTCCAAGAGAAACGAAGCAAAGAAGACTCTTAGAAGAACACACACAGGACTGAAAATACATGTGTGTTAAAAAGTTAAAAGCGTTGAAGTGTCCGTATAACCGTGAGAGTTTTCTGCTCATCCTTTGCCACCTCTCTCACACACGTAGAGAGATCTAGAATATATACTTTCAAACACACAGAGAGATAGAGTCTTATAGGTAAGTACCTTAAGGCTTAAGGGAATGGAAATTCTGAGAAATTGCTTGCACTGCAAACTTCCTTCGTCAATTACACCCCACTGCATAGACAAAGACTAGAGAGTTCGAGAAGAAAGTACACACACTGGTGGTTCAGTTCCATTATTCCACTTCCCTCCTACTCACTTTGTCTTTCACATTTTAGAAACTAACACACAGACGAAAGACCGAGAGCATTCTGGTGTGTCCTTTTGATTCATGTGATTACTTCAAATACCTGAGTATTGCACGTATTACTAGTCTGCTAGACAGTTCACAGTATAGTTGTCTGCATCCTAATATTCCTAATCCTATGCTTATGTATGTATATATTTCACTTTAGTTCCAACCCTTCTGTACTCTGTAAGGTGTATAATATATTGAGGTGAAATGGAATACCACAGACTGTTGAATTGGAAATAGGAATGTCTCTCATACAAATGCCTTCGTTTTGTAAAGTAAATGCAACTTCCACCTTCCACCAGTTCCGCCAGTTCTAGCAGACTAGCAGAACAAATACTTTTGTTTCTAAACCGCTTCACTCAGCCTTTCAGGGAAATTCCCACTCGAGCTGTTTTCAGAACAATTTCTAATCAACAGAATGAGAGAAAGGGCATTTACTCTCCATTGTAGCTCACACACTTCTATTCACAACTTTAAATTTTGGAGTAAGCGTATGTGTGAGTGTGTTAAATAAACACATTACACGTAAATCCACTGTACTACTAGTTAATGTATTCACAAATATACACACTACAAATTACTTCCCACATGAATAAAAGCAAAGGCAGAAGACATCAAGCATCATCCAGCATCCGTCACTTTACACTCTTCAATTCCCAGAAGATGCTTTCTCTTTCTCTCTCTCTCTCATCACACACACATACTCACAGTTAGTTTTGTTACCATTTACCACACCCGCCTAATTACGCTCTCGACTGAAACTCAACTCCACAAATGGATGGAAATCCACAAACGGTTGATTGTGAAAACTTCTGGGAATAAATTACATGAATTCTTGAAAGAGACGGGTAAATAGGAACATGTGAATACAAGGAGAGACTATTTAGTCTCTAATTTAAACTGCAATTCACACTCAAGGGCTCAAAACACTTTCTCCATTTACAAATATGCTTCCCTTCGCACCAAAGCGAAGGTTGTTTGAGCCACATGAAAGTGCAATACACTTCATGCCTCTGTGTTATTTATTCAGTAATGTAATTGCGAAATGGAGTAATTAAGAAAGTCTAATTAACATTGTGAATTAACGCAAAAGGGTTATTCTGGTGGAAAGTTCAATAAAACAATATTGAGTCTGGGAATTCTAAAATATCGTATGTCTCTGTGTGTGTTTACATAGTCTACAAAATGTCTCTTGCATTTCACAAGGAACAGAAGTCATTACAAGATAACAATAACATAACCCATTTAATCAGATAGGAAACGTAGGAAAGAGGAACAAGTTCGATAGGCACATTGAATACAACGGATATTACATTCATCACACACGGTGTCAGTGTCAGTTATCTGTCTGCGTTGAATTGGAGAGTGTCATTGGAGAAAGTAAGTGGAGAAATCAATCCACCAGTGAAACATGGGACGTGTACAAGACACACACAAATCGTTCTCTACATACACACACGTATTATATGGAGGAGGATTCGAAACCAACTCAATTTCCATTTTGACGCCTGAATAACTTACAAGCTGAGTTGCTGGAGAGGCTGCGAGATGATATGTCCCAGAAGTGAAGAGATAGAGAAACCGAGTTGCAATCTCTCTCAGTTGGTGGTAGTTCAGTAGACGGTGGGTGGATCGTGGTGATGCGAGTCAAAGAGATTTCGTAGTGTGTCCCCAACAAATCTTACTGACTCACGAGAAGAGCAAATGGCTTGACTGAGATTCATTCTGCATCTGCAGATAAAATGCCAAAGGTAAAAGGTACATTTGTTTCTGCCAATGGAATTCGGAACTTACACACACACACGTTCGCCCTCCGTTGCATATGCTGCAGGGCTACTTTGACGATTCCAAGCGACATGAGTGTGTGACTCAAGGAAATTCCACACAAAAAAGTTCACATGCAGAGAAAGTTTTGTCTCTGTCATTACACGGATCGCACAAAGATCTCCAGCAAGAAATGTGTCACACAACATTGGCCTTTATGGCTGAATTTATAGCACAAATGAATGTGAGTCTACTCTGCGTACGTACACCTTCAGGCTACAGACTACAAAAGTAGGTAGGGACTTACACAATCATGAATCAATTGCAACCCGTCTGTAAAACCAGTCTAGTAGAACACGTGTGAATTTATGAAAAAAGTTTACTTATTTTTGAGTATAGATAAATATTTGTGGCCTTCATAAAGCTCTAGTGTTTTAGACAAAATTAAATGAAAGTACAAGGAGGAGCTTATGTTATTTCTATTTCTAGTTTGGAAATCAATAAGCTACAACATACATGTTATTCATACAAAAAAGCCAAGAGAGAGAGAAGAGGTTAAATGGTCGACAAGCATAAGGAAACACGTGTATCCTTAAGAAACCCATTGTAAGGCTGAGTGCGACCGTATCCTACTTTTTTCTGACCAGATGCGCGTCTTAGTTTTTGCTTGCATTGTTATTTATGCCAGTAGTCCTTCTTGGAACAAAAGGGAAAATCGATCTAACTTTCCCCGAGGCTCAAGACACAAGTACTGCTGTATGTATTGTATTAAGTTTGCAAAAGTGCTTTGAACCTGCATTACTGCACACAAAGAGAAAGTTTCCGTGAGATACAACTCATCGCATAAAATGATGAGACCATAAACTCAATCTTATCTGGACAGCTGCATTGTTAGCATTAAGTGGAGTGCACTACTCTAAGCAACAGCCCAGAAACTATGATAATCTTCCAACTGGACTGGTATTGGAAGTCCAGCCGTCGTCCCCAACTCTCATGGTAATGTTGATAAAACAGATTTACATCAGTTAAGTACAAGGATTACGGATTAGCGACTGACTCAACTCAGCCTGGATGAAATTATTGTTGTAGGTTGTGGTTGTGAGCAATAATGGTACTTGTAGTAAATCCCACGAAGAACTGCATACTCAAGAGAAATGAAACTGATATTTATCCTAGTCATTTCTGCATTGGGTCTCCTATTGTTTGAAAAAAAGATAGGAGTCGAGAATAAGTCTGGGAGGCTCCTGATGATGATGATGTTCGCTGGTGGATTGGAATTTTGGAACCAACTGCCTCTGTGTGTACTCCTTCAGCTGTGGGGAAAGCTTCAGGGAGCAGACTAAATGGAGATAGATGCACATCCACAGATCCACACACACAAGGATGAATGCTAATTCCTCTGATCTCCCACACACAAGCTTTACCCATTCATCATTATCTCTTCAGAATAAAATGGACAGATGATCCTACGCATTCATCCCTTAAATGGATACATAGGACGCAAGATATACGCATAAGTTCAAGCCAAGTGTGTATGTATAACCGAGTATAATAAAATATTCCTGAAGATCACACGCTTCCTCTAAAGCTTTGGATTTGAATGTGAAATCTCTTCTCTGTGCATACAAACATTTGCTACTATCCTATCACAATCTGAAGCTTAGAGTTTCCGTCGTCATCCGTCCCTTACCCCTTATACTCCGCAGTTTCTCTGTGTGGAGAGAGATGCGATCGTCCTTCATGTTCCAAAAGATAGCCTAAGCCAAGTTCCAACTTCGTTTGTGTGATATTTGGAGGAAGTAAAAGTAAGTAATAGTAAAACTGAGGAGGAGAAGAATAGTATGAATCGTTACATGCGATAGAGTGTAACTCTGAGGTATCTTTTGTTGTCCAGAAAGCTTAGAGTTTAGAGGGAAAGAAGCGTTGGTGGCTCTCAAGGTTTAGTGAATAGCTTTCAAGCATACTTGATTTATACGTCGTCCTCTGGATGGAAACAAGCAAGGAAGATTTCGCATGGAAAGAACAAAGCACCTTCCTACTTGGCGTTGATGTTGAAGCAGGAAGTGGTCTGTACAAGAGGAAGTAACGCTTGCAGGAAATACAAGAATGGCTGTGTTTGTCTCTCTGCATTTTCCCATAAATTTATCTCAACCAACAAAACAAATTTCAAGTTTTGTTTCTTCTCGGTGAAAGCAGTAGCACGAGACAGAGAGATGGAAGAAGAACTACTTGTTTCTACACATTCTTTCCTATTGTTTTATTAGGCACGAGTTCTGGGAGTTTTGGGACTGTCATGATCTCATCACACAACGTATTTATGGCTTCGTGCAAATGTCAGTCAACAGGATAAGTCTCACAAGAGTGTGTTTGTGTGCAATGTGTGTGTGTGTGTGTGCAGATCCGCAAAGTTTTCGCATGCAGAGGAAGTGTATCTGACAAGTGTCTTATAGACTGGAATATGGGGGTCCAAGACAGTCGCATGTTTTCTGGTGAGACACGGAGAAAGGAAGAATGACGAGGTGGCGAGGGAAAGGAAATAAGGAAGGATTGGGTCTTCTTAACTGACAAGTATCCACTTTGTGAGCGTGGCCTAGTTCCTTCCCCAGAGACGCCAAGGAGAAGACGTGGAGAGAGAGAGAGAGACCCACTTTGCATACGGATCAGAAAACTTTAGTACTTTTGTGCAAGCAGAATATCTAACAAGGGTTTCTCATGTCACTACGAGTCTCTATTCGTCTACTTAAATATTCACTCTTTCCAACAATCCAAACTACTTCATATCTCCTTCAAAGGATCCATCGCAAGCTCTCAATAAATACAACGATAGTTCAGACCAGCCACCACCACCACACTTCTATTTCTACTGATATACTCTACACACTACACACACTATTCACGATGCCTCTCTTCTTCAACCTTTTCTCATGGAGAAAGCACAACAACAAACTCCAAATAGATACTTTCCCTGTTAGACTCCCTCAGCAATAGTTTGGAGCACAAGCAATAAGAATGAGTAAATACCTTTGTACAAATATATAAAAGGTATTTGTGAGAGATACACCTCCCGTGAAATTCTTTCTTTTCACTCACCCGTGTGTAAAGTCTCTTCTCTCTACACGAGCAATACATAATGATACACACCCAAATGCAAAAGGGGAAAAGCATTCAGGAAGGGTGAAGAAATATCGGGAGCAGAGGTAGTCGAGAATACTAAAAAGAGTAAAAAGACAAGACTCAGCCTGAACTGCACTTGCACCAAAAAAATACTGAGAGAAAGCTTGGAAGTGATTTTCTCCGGTAAAAAATGAACCTGTGCTCTTCTCGCTTGTACTTGGGTTGATTTAGAATTTAGAATAGGACACACCAAATCTACCGCAGTAGGTCCTACTGCAGTGGAGATGAAATGAATGAAAGGCTAAAGGATCATCATCATCAGAGAGGAGAGAGAGAGAGACTATGTGAGGTTGGAAGGAAGCAAAGGTGATTTGTTGTGCGGTTTGAGGACAAGAGTGACACTCCCAACTAAACAAGTAGAAATGGGAAGATGAGGTTACTTTTTCTTTGGACAAGAATCCATTAAGGTTTATTCATTGGTGATAAATTTCACGGGAGACTTGTAGACTTGTAGCCACCCACCCTTTAAGCTTGTTTCGTCACGTTTTCTCCATAAAACGGAATCATTTACTCTTTTTTACTTGGGGAAAGAAATCCTTCTTCTTGAGAGAAGAAGAAAGAATGCGAAACAAGAAGAGTCACCACCGACAACCGACCTCGGTGAGATAAGTCAACACGGTCTACGGTCTCTGCAGGGAACGTCAACCACACCACCCGGAGAAAGTGGATTTCCTACTTTCCTTGTATAATAATAATTTCAGGATTCCTCTCGTGTTTGTGACAGGTTCCTTTCGTAACACCGACAGCTAAGGTGATGGTGATGGACAACCCAGGGTGAACAAAGATACTCACACGCAGTAATGATGGGACGAGAATCCTTAACGAAATGGGACTTTCTCTCCTTATTGGACTTCAGATGGTGGCGGTCGCTGCGTGGCAGACAGGTAGATAGATAGACACACACAGATGATGAGGCAAGTCTACAGTCTCTCTAGACTCTAGATCCGTCCTAGATGGTTTTATACAATTCCACACCTACTCGTAAGTGGGCTCATGACCGTCATATAATCACGTCGTCTGTCTCTTCAACTTGCGTCAGTTTCATTTCTTTGAAAGCTCTCACCAAAAACAGGGGAGGCTAAAACTAAAACACCCTGTGGTTCTTCGGAGGACATGTCACGTCGATTTTTAAGACAAACCTCAGCAGACGAAAGAAAGGAGAAACCGCACAATCTGCGGAGGAGTTTGGGGGATGCAACGGTATATGCATTATTAAAGGAGACATATGACTTTCCCGTATGTGTGGTTAACTTTAAAGAGAATGTGAATGAAGGACGTCTGCTTGTCTACACACATCAAAGTTCAAAGGGGAACTTCATCTCGCATTTTGTTCAGTTTTGTTATGTGTGTAGTTCTTTTGGTGGTTTACACCAACTTAAGCTGCACTACAGGGTTGCGTCATAAGGTCGTTCCACTTTCTATTTTACCCAAGATTGAATCTTTATGAGTCTCACGAAATGTACATTTTATAGACGTTTATAATTCTCATTTGGCAATTTACCCCAGTGAAAGTATTAGAGAGGGGAAAGCACTCGCTTCCTTAAGTCTTCAAGCATTCGTTCCTAAGAGTCTTAAACTTCCAACAGCAGCCGTGTAAACTTATTTAACCCACCACACTGCAAAACTACAAACTACAAAACTACAAACCCCCAAAGCAGCAGTAGTAGACGTAAGCAAATAATAAAAAAGTCCTTAAACTCCACTAAGACGGGAGAACCACCTGTCCAACCCGGAAAATCTGTGGGTCTCTAAGCTCCATCCTAAAACGGTCATGAGATAGTTGAAAGTAGAGACGAAGGAATTAAGTTGAAGAATTTTATGAAGAAGTGTCGTATATTGCACAAGCCTTCTGTCCGCCCTGAAAAGGGTATTTCCTTGCTTCCATGTCAAGTTGAAAGGTATGCAACGCTGAATAGTGTGTGCTTGTAGTTCTCTGGGTGAATAACAGGTCACAAGAATCATAGCCACCGCAGCGATGGAACAAACGCGCCTACAACATTATAGCGAAACTTATACCAAAGTCTACTTAAAGGGAAGACTTTCTTTCAGGCTGAACTACACTCAAAGAGAAAGTTATACCTTAGACAGTCGAAGAAAGCACACAATCCACCTTTTACATAATTCCGCAAAATGTGCGACGGCCTGTTTTTTCTTAGGCAATAAAAATCCCTTTTGTCCATACATATTTCAGTGTGAGACTCACCATCCCACAAGCTCCGTGGACTGCGTGTGAGGAAAAGAATTTTCATATGCAAATGAATTGGGTGAAAGGAAATTCTTTACTATTTTTCCCATCCTTTCTAACTAGGGGAAATCTTTCACATGGCTTAGGCTTAGTAGCTGAGTTGCCTGTGTGTTCAATGTTGAATGTATGTGTGAGTAACAAGCCTTACACAACCAAGCAGTAACACTAGAGTCATCGGTCCTTGTATGTTTTTAACGAGTGATGTATCGCACATGTGACAAAATGAAACTGTGGGTGTGCAATATGAATGAATGAATGGTTTCTCGGGTGTTGTGTGTGTACTACGGGACTGCAAAGGATGTGATGGTAAATTATGTAAGTGTGTCATGCTACAGCTAAAACTACAACCAGCTAGTCTTCTCTCCAGGCCTCCCTACTGAAGTAGTACGCCACAACCACCATAATCTCTTGAACGTAACTGCTGGATTTGTGAGTATTTGCTTAAACTTTCACTCAGGAACTGGGAGACTAGAAGGTACACACACACACACACATTCACATCACAAGGATAGTTGTCTCTGATCGCCTTGCTTGGTAAAATATCACATACAGTTCGGGAACTCGGGACAAGTTGTAGTCAGAAATTCATGGTTGGGTGACCTTTTATCAGATATGCGTGAGAATTCACGGATTCACACTCTCAGCGACTGTGGGAAGGAATAAGCACGTCCCTTGGTATTTTGGTAGGACAAATGGATCACGAAAAGTTGAACAAGTCTCCATGTATCACTCTCTCATACAGTGTGTAATCATAAATATGCATAGGAGTGGGAATAAATCTACAAGAGAAAGTTTTACGAGTGAATTTGAGCAAGGGAGAGAAATTCTCAACTCTAAACAGGCAGGGTGGTCAGTTTGACGTGAACAGGAACAAAAGTAGGAGAGAAGGGGAAACAGTTGGTACGTGTGAAAGTAAAACACACAGGCAATTAAGGAAACGACAGAATAAGTCGAATAATTCACAAATGGCTCGGTTAGTTTGGACGTGCATTGGTTTTATGACTACGCAAAAAGAGCGAAGAAAGGTCGTATACGTTGGGAGATGGTCTTTTGCCAATAACCACCACGGTGAATGGATGAACGATGAACGACTGCTGCTGGTTGAACTTGGAGCAAAATGTCATGTGAAGTATGGACTGAGTTCCCCGTAATACTGCTATTCTACCCAGGCTAAACACATCATACTCAACTAAGGAGAGAGTCAGACTCTAGTGCAGAGTTTCATAGAGATCGATTTCCAAAATGGGCGAAAAAATGAAATGAATCAAAAGCTATAAAGCTTACAAAAAGAGTAATAACTGAAGCCAGCATAAGGTAGTGGGTAAAAAGCAGCACTGCTACTGTTGAAAAAGGTTTTTACTTTGAGTCAACCATACAGAGAGAGAGAGAGACTTTTTCCATTAATATTAGAAAGGAATAAAACGTGTACCTATATATATGTATGCTTCATCCATCAAACATTATAACATACCCTCGTTCTCTCTCTCTCCTTTGCATACAATCCTTTGTGAATGGAAGTCATCTCTTCCCAAAGAAGCATTATGCCTATTAAATCGTGTCTTGCTGCAATCTCCATCTCATGCAATATATCACACAGTATTTAATAAACTTGTGTAAAATGAAATTCTACCTGCAGCTTTCTCTCTCTCTCCAAGTTAAGATTTACTTTTACTTTACATAAGAGAATTGAAGCTGAAGCTGAAAGGGGAACCAGGAGCTCAGCATTGTGCTTGTGCACCAGTTAAATGCAACCACCAGACGGAGTTTCAAATTGAATTGGAGCTGAGAGAAAGTGTGTGAGAGAGAGAGGAAAGAAATCTAAAGCCAACGAATTTATGAAGTTAAATATGCGTGTGTATGCTAAGGAAATATACGAGGGAGTGAGTGCCAAGAGGCAAACAAGGAAAAGGCAGACAGACACACATTGCGTATGAAATGAGGAAATGAGTGACATTGTGTGTAATAGGATTTGCCAAGAAACGCACAACCTTCGCTGTGTTAGTGAAGGAAGGAAGGGAGGGAGTGTTAAAGTGAGGAGAAAATCTTGTAAAACAGTCCATTTGAGAAGGGTTATTAAGGCCTGAGAGAAATTACTCCATTTGTTTGGCTTCCCAGATTTATTACTAAGGATGGATTGACTTGTTTCTTTCCAGGTTGACTGACTCTACTTACGTGTGTGTCTGTGAATACAACCGGAGTTCTGTACCAAATAGAGAGTGAAAGTCACTTTCTCCAGCTTTTAACATAGTTTCTAGTTTCACTCAGGATTTGGTGAGGAATAAGTCTACACAGGCTGACTACCTGAGTTGAGAGTTGGCACTCACGGCTTGGTGAGAGTCCTGTGGAAATGAGGATTGTGAAACAACACCTGTGCTCTCACAACAAATGTTCACTTGTTACTTTCTCCCGTTTTATTGATGGCGAATTCTCAAGTTTGAACGGTACTTACACCCACACGCCTATTCAGATTGACACCGATTGAACGAGTGAAATTGATTAGATCACATTTCACCCAAGAGAATATTATGTGAATGAATGGACACACACACACACACATTCTCCCATCTGGGCTCTCTCATTCATTTCATTTTACAATTAGACTTCAACAGATGAAATGAGAGTTTAACTCACACATGAGCAGGCAAGAAAGAAAGACTGAAAGACGGGATGAGGGTTTTATCTCGTTCTCTCTCCACTATTTACGAATGAATTTGTATGCTTTCTACCAACTAAAATTAGATTTCTAGTTCTCCCACTCTCTCTCTCTCTCTCCTTTACACACACACATTTCAAAGGGAAAAGTTGTTCTAGAATCACTAGATGAAAAACGAATTTTATGGCGTCATGTCACTCTCTCCTTCCTGAGCAAAATAGAATCAGGCCAATGTACTAAAGAAAGATACTTACTAGTGACTTGTAGAGAAGAACGCTTTCTTTGCGAGAACGCATCTCAGATTTGCTAAAAGTTAGTAAAGAATGGGTTGTCACACAAGAAAGAGTTGCTTCTAAAGATTGAAACAATTTGGAACAAAGTGTACCCATTAGAAATGTAAGTGAGACAAGGGAAGACACAAATAATCCTTGGAGAGAAAAGATCGCTTCGGATAATAGGAGTTGACACATTCTCTAAAAAGTCACGAGAGAGAGAGACAAAAATTCCCCATAAAATGGGAGTTTGATATATCCCGTCCCACTCTCCCGTATATATCCTCCGCATATCCACACACACACACACAAGCATAACTCAAAGACACACAGAGTTATCTTTTATAGAAATCTACGAAGATTGAAATGCACTGAGGACTCTTTGGAGAACTCCGAATGATAGTCAGCAGTATACTATCACGTAATATCCTTCCCTACTTGAAAATAAGAAACGGTTTGATGTGATTCTTGTCCGTGATACACACACACACACATCCTATATAGACAGACACAGGCCCACACAGACAGAGACACACTCTCATTCCTTCGTACTTCGTTCTATCGTGTACGCGACTGAGAGAAAAGATTTCACAAAGCTCCATATCATCTGTCACTTAAAAGTCCACAATTTTTCCAACGACTTGCAATAATAAGGGAAAGAGAAAGAGGAGAAAAAGAGAAGAGCAGTTTCAATTCGAAATCAAATCGACAAAAGGGATGGAAGAATAGAAACGGATGGCTTTCTCTCTTCCTTCCAACTCATCCTCGTACGTCGTATGTAATACTTGGGATCTCTTGGAAGTTGGGACTCTTCTGTCTTCTGCAAGTGGATACGCAGCCAAAAGCTTCCTCACTCGCTTTCGCTTCTACAATCTCACACTTCCATGAATACATTTTGAGGAACTTCCACCACACACAACATCCACACAGACTACAGACACACAGACACTTTCTCCTGAAGGCATTGCTCCTGCTTTTCTCTAAGAAAAAAGTGGATGAAATGGAAACCAATTTTTAAATCCATAACGCTACATCACGTCACATAACATATAATTTTAAACACATCTAAGACAAAACACTTCAGTTTGTGATACCATCTGAAAGTACTGAAGGAAAAGGGAAAGCCAAGAAACATCTCTCGAGTTCTCTTATGCTTGCGTAGGCATTCCCATTACACTTGAAATAAAACCCTCCAGTTTGAAATGAAAAATGTTGCTGGCTGGGTTTTTTGTTGGATGTTTTGTATTGATAGTCATGGTGGTGGTAATGCAGTTACGAAAACATCAGTATCTTAGTCTTCGTCTCTTTAGATTTGGGAATCTCTCAGTATCTACGATTACGAGGAAAGAACGATGGAAGGGGATATAGAAGAACTTAGTTTATCTTTATATAATAAGTAACGAAGTCGAGGAAAAAGAAACAAGCATTTACTTTCCTTCTACTCCATTATGTTTTATGCATACGCACTCTCACGATTTTGTCCCCAGGATGAATCGATTACTCCTGAATAAAATAAGAAGGTAGTTTGGATCCCGGATTTAAACGTAGCCTGTTCAATTGTTTACTTGATTTTACCTTCTTGGTATATTTATTCGAGATGGGCCGCTGCTTTTTATAAGAGAAAAGGTGGGGAACGAGCTGGGTTGTTTTATGGGGTTTATAAGTAGAAAAGTGCAACACTAAGAGGAGAATGTAATTCACCTTGCGTCTACTTACATTGGACTGGACAGTCTTAAAGTTCTCTTGGGATGAATGAAGGAAAAATATATACTTTTGCCAGTGTGGAGTATTTAAGGAAAGAAGAAGATTCCAAAAGTGAAACCTACTTAAGCTTTATTACTGGACATTAGAAAGTTTTAGGGGAGAAAGTAGAAAGTGGAAACGGGAATTTGGAAATAGCAATGATATTCAATGTAAGTAGAAATGCTGTGCAAATAGTGCAAGGGGAGAGAAATTGAAGTTACACAATAGACGACGAGAGATTAGATTGTTAGGTAACACAGAAGGATACGCAGAGACCATTACTAAAAGTCTTTGTAGGAACACTTAATGCAGGAGGACTCATCAAAAGATGACAATGAAACTACAGTTTGATGTGGTGATTGTGCCCTTAGCAATAGATTGTATGGCACTGGTGAGTACAAAGCAGTTCCTTAAAGTCTTTAAGTAATAACGTGAAGGCAAACTGCTTTCTCCCCATCCTACGCACTTTCTTCTTGAATGCACTCTTTATTTGGCAAGTGCAGGAAAGTTATTTACTTAACAAGCTCATCATCAGCGCTTTCGTGGTGTCTACAAGTCTACACCCCTTCAGGACTCATTTACAGTTCATTTCAAGACAATCCAAGAAAGCACAGGGAAAGAGCCGGAACGTAGTTACGATACTCAATTACCACTCAAGTCTTCCACACTTTCTCATCTCACTTGCACTAAGTCTTAAGACTCTCCTTAAGTGACGACGAGAAGTAAATGAGATTCCGATTCTCCCTAAATGACAACACGGAACTTAAGTGAAGACAGACAAGAAATTATACGGTGGTTTGTGCATCCGACTCTTCTCCACCCAAAAAACTAATGTATTTTTCACCACCTCTCTGACAAAGTGAGACTTTGGGAGGTGACATATTCTGGATTAAAGAAAAGGCAATGACATAATCCACCGGAATAAATCCACACAAGGCTCAATCACACGCTATACACTATACACCATATATATATATATATACGCCTTCCTATTTAAATCCCCTAAGTCTTTGTAAGTTTCTCTCCAAATCTTTCTATTATTTTCATAAGTTTCAGTAGTATACACAATTCTATATGATGTGTGGGTGTGATTTCTCCCTAAATCCTTTTATGTCCTACGCTAGCCTATTTTCATATTTCTCATCCATCCCACAAAGAATATCTGCTCAATCCATAAGGATTTTTATTGAGTTTGGATTTTGTCTCTCATCAGCATCAGACAAAGAATTACGCATAGAGGAACCCGAAGGAAAACCAGATAAAAGAGATCGTAACTTTTGAGGCATAAAATATCATCCCCAGCTTTTCCACTAAAAGTGATCTTCTCTCCTTTTCTTTTGCTTCTCATGCCAGCACCTTCTCCCCGTTACTTTCTAAGCACAAATTCCAAATACTAAGCATTATATTCTTTGTATATAAGGAACGGGAGTGCGCCTTCATCTGCGTGTGTAATCTACCCTGAAGTACGAAGAAAAAGAATATAAGCGAATTGAATGAATCATCAGAGGAAAAGAGAAAGCATTGTCGGCACAAGTGCAAGTTACAGGCTCATCGTCAGCATTATTTCATATTCCCCAGTGCTTGATAGTTTGATGTATTTTCCCCTATCAAAACATAAGGAGAAAAATGAAAATGTCTTTTTTATTCAATATTTGAAAGATATACTTTCTCCTCGTAAACATGACCTCGTTTCCTTTTCGTCCTACTCAAGAGTAGAAGTGAGAGAGTATAAAATATGTTTTGATATCAGTTTAGATTGCTCAAAAAGCAAAGAGAATGTTGATGTTTTTGTGAACCAGCGGAAGTACTTCAAGTGAACTTACACACACAATGGTATATCATTGTGTACCCAATCCATCTACATTATGTGTGCTTTTGTGCTTACAATAAATTAAAACACGGAAGTGAAGAGCTGAACACATTTCTCATGGATGAGATCGTTGATTCATCTCTAAAGTTTTTCATATAACATGTGTACAAATTTATGACTTGGTGTAATAGTATGACGATGCAAGGAGAACAAGTATTGGCTGAACAAGGAAAGTTTTTCCTTTACTCAGGATTTTACCCATTTCTGGGTATGACGTATGAGTTAACATCACAGAACCAATTGGGTTTTGATCTGAGAATGAGAAACCCTCAACGGATACGGATACGTGGGATACAAGATGGAATTATGAAGGAAATATTTAATAGTAAGTAACACTGCCCTTTTCCGGTTCTTCCTTCAGCTAGAAAAACAACCAGTTAAGTGTATAGACCTAATGGAAGACCAATTTCTCTCCAAAACACATCAATCCATCTTCACCCTTCTGAACTTGACGTAGGCTCGTCTAACTTTACAAAACTGGGTCTCTTGTGTCGATCAATGAAAGAAGGTTTATGTACAGAGGGACGCTATATATGTTATATAAGTACATACGATCTTTTATGGGGAAGGCACCCTTTTAAAGAGAAAGCGTTGATAGGTATAGTTGATCAAATAGGTATAGCTGCACACACTTCAGTTCCTCAGGAAATAAATAGCATGAGGAGAAAGTGTGAAGAAAAGGCAGGAAAAGGAAGAATCCAGGATTTCTCTTCTGCTTTCATTTGAAATCCCAAGAAGAATTGGAGAAGACAACGAGACAACAATTGAATCCACACAGATCAAGGCCAGTCTGCAATCGTAGGTAATACGGGAGAGTTGGTCTTTTCAAAATCTCAGATGATATCAACCGAGAGGGGTTTGGATTTACCAGGAAGATAGATTCACATGCCACACACACTCTCCCTCAACTAACCTACAGGACTTTCACTAACTATAACTTTCATATATAAATATAAATATACTTTCTCTTCCGTTTCCGGCTTGTTTACTTCAAAGAAAAGAGGTAGAAAGTATCTTTTCTAATATTTGTGACTGCACAAGCACGTGAAACGACTAGGCTTGCCATTGAAATACATTGGGGAGACTTTCTCTTCAGTCAATTATTAAGGTTGTTTGCTTTACAAGAAAAAACAAACTTCGTGGTTCATTGCCTCTCCTGAACGATCCACTCAAGCATTTTGAAATGAAAAGTAAGAAGCCATCTCCCGTGTGTATTTGACTGGGGAAGGTAAAAATAATGAAATATGGGTGGTGCAAATAGAAACACAGCTTGCTACAGCTACAGATCAAAAATTGAAAATAATGAAGGAAATGTAGAGAGCTTCTCTTACGAAATACTCAACACTGTTTTCTCGTCTGTGTGCATTCATTTACAAAATAGACATAGGGAGAAATTATGAAGTTATAGGGTTGCTTGCAAATGAGCGAATAAATCAACTTGGTTAGGTTGTCAACTGGTAAGAACCAACTGCTCTTGAGTTCTAACTTCTAACTAGCAAAGCTCAACAAAAAATATTCCTAATTTTAAAAGTCCTCGGAGATGCATCAATGTATTCAGAACTTAGCTAGTCAAGCAGTTTTTCATCGACAGCATTTATTGAGGCACAGAATTGAAGAGGAAGCAAAAGAATCTTATATTCCGTGTCTGTAAGCTCTACTCAAACAACTTTCAGTCATCGAATTGAGCTAAATAGAGATTATTTTTTGGGAATTGTGTAATAAGAGGACGAGACAGAAAGTACAATATTGATTGGATCAGTAAGCATGGAGAAACTTTCTGTCGGAAAGGGTTTTCGTTGGCACCATCGTCTTCTCTTTCGCACTTTTTGTTGATACTTGCCTTCCGTCTTCCCTCCTGCTTCTGTAGCATGAATTCGTAGTATCGTAGAAGATCGCTCAAGTATATTAGATGAAGAATTGTCATGAGTCAACAATAGAAACCATTCAAAATTCTTCTTTTTTTGCAATAAGAAAGGTAGAAAGGAAACTAGTTTCGATCGACAGTTTTGGACACGCGTGGTGCATGATTTCCGGCTCAAGACATTTTTGGTCCTGTCGCGAGACAAGTCTTTTATGAGGAAGAAATGACAGGAGAATGCAAATTGCCTGTCTATTCTGACTATTTACTCAATTTCACCATCACACAAACATTCTTTCCATCCCTTTCTCCTCAATTAGTGTAATGCTAGCAGTGCTCTCCGTCCAATTACAACTCTGTGTCTCTGTTTTATTCTACGCATTTTTGTTCATGAAATTCTTCCAAAAATTAAGCAATCTTCTGTGTAAACATCAAAAACCTTAATTACAACAGCTCCATGACCCAACTCTGTCTGTGTGTCTGATGTGATGCATAAATCACAGTAGATATTTGTTGGAATTAAACAAAAGGGTTGATTAAATTAATCCTTGGCAGACGTGAAATGCGAAAGGATTTGTTTCACAGGCGGATGCTTCGATTAAGTCTAAACTTCGTTTAAGGTAAAATATCTGGATGATTAATTATTTCATACACAAAGAGCAAGGGGAGAATTAACCTAAAAAAGAAACGAATGAAAGCCCACAACCCACCAATCAATACATTTCCATTTCAATGCTACAGAGGAAGTGGGTAGACAACTTTTCCCGTATAAATATCATAGCTGTTTGATCGGAGGAAATGTTAATGTGGAGTATATGTCAAGTGTGAAACCCACGCGGCGTTTGTAGATCGTAAAACGAGTGAGCCGGAAACTCAGTTTATTTCTTCCTTGCTCGTTTCTACTCATTTAATATCCCGGAGGTATTTCCGCACTGTAACTCAAAACTCCTCCAGCGAGATTTCTTCGTAAGGTGTCTGAGAACGAGGACGATATAGAGACACAGAGACAGACCCGATCGTTTCAACTTAATCAATTCTCCCCTACCATTCCCATTTCAGTATTTCAACTCATATTAAAGACATGTTCCCACGATACGACAATACCTAAATTGTGTGTGAAACCTTTCAAGGCTAATGAAATGATCGATTGCCCTACTTCACATATTTTTAATGATTTCCATACATACAGAAGTGATTAACACGAGTGCATTAATGTGAAAGGGAATTTATTACCGTTCCACTAATCTCCTTCGACTGCAGATGAAATATGAAATACTCCGTGTTTACATGAAAAGTTGTGAACATGGAAATTCTGCGTATCTCCTCGGCCAGTTTCTCAGAATCCCACAGAGAAAGCTGACACATAATTTACTTCTATTCACATTCTTAAAGAACCCAGCGCATGTCAAGGCATCTAATCGCCTCAAGTTTGAAGTACTTAGTCTTCGTTTTGAGGAAGGTAGGCTCAATCACATGACATCTTTGAAGTGTAACAGTGACTTTGTGAGTCTGTGAGCACACAAAAGTTTGTAGGAGCTAAAACTAAGGTAGAGACTGTGGAGGAATCATGAGAGACCTGAAAGACATAAATTACTCAACAAGGAAATGGTCTAAACAGAGAGCAGACAAGTTAAGAAGGATTGGAAGAAGCCTTCATTAATGATTTTCTCGGCAGACTTTCTCTCTCTCTCTTCAAAGACTCGGATTTTTATGAACGTGGTTGAACATAACTTCCAGTCCAAGATTGTCTTCTCTCATTCCAATGGTTTTAATATGAGAACGACCACCACCACTCTTGCCTGCCTACTCCCTCCCTGCTGCATTACTGCCAAACCTTTTTATGTGTGGAAAGAAGTTACGGGAAAATGAACGAATTTCGTTTAACTTGACTCTGATGACTGGCTTTCCTTCCACGAACAGAAGTCTTTGTAATATGAAAAAGAGTAGGTTTTTGCTAACTACTTCATCGCAGAGTTTTTTAAGAGCTTTTGCAACTCCTCTCTCTCTCTCTCTACTCTTGTGAAGAAGACTTTGCCGAAAGATTCAAGTGGTTTTTCTGCTTAAAGAGACAGCAGGAGAAACAGCGTGCGTGAGGGTGTATGTGTGTGTTTGTCATGCCGTAAAAAGCTAATGCTGCTTTCACCACATATATTCCACTTACTTTGTTGGTTTTTGTGTTCCTACCAATTTCACAACATTCAACGTATAATACTCTAACACACACTCACACACACACACGGAATAAAATAGAAGTACGCAGTTGCAGTATAGAGTATAGCTTTCTCATTTTCCGTAAGAAAAGTTAGAGCAACTCTGTAATTGGAAAACTAGGCCAAGTGGTTACGGAAGAGTGTTATCAGAAGTAGCGGTGGTGAGTCTATGGAGTTGGCTATAGTGTGTTTATGAGACGCCAATGACAGTTGCAGTAATCCTCATGTAGCGTGAGGGAAAAGAATTGTCAAATTAAATTGGACCGAGAAACGATAAGTGTAATAATATCATCATCATCCCATTATTCCTTCTTTCTACTTTGTTGCAACTTCCAAAAACTACCTACTGTTCCACTGCCCACGAATACTCAATCCCCCTTTCTATTAACTTAACATGAATTACTAAACTTTCTTTTCTTCTTTCTAATTCTAGGCATAAGTATGTGTGTGATTCCATCAAACACAACTATTAAACTCCCATAAACTTGTTCCTACTTGTCATATGAATGAGAATTTTATAGAGTAGTTTTTCCGTTTTAGTACAATGTGCAAAATACGATCATGTCATCGATTTGTTTAAACAAGTTTACACAAGTTAATTGCAAATGCCGATTAGATTTCGTAATTGCTTTTCTACGATTGTGCAAGGAAGGAAATTAAACTTGTATAATTGTGCCTATTATTGCACAATTCATTAGGTACAAGTTAAGTACAACATGCGTGTAAGTCCGCTATAGGCTGAAATCAAATTCCTCAAATATATCACTTAGGTCTTTTGGAACACGAGCCACGAGGAAAAATGCGAGTCAACTCGAGGCACGAATTAGGATTCATTTGTGGCCCTATAGAAGAATTGTAAGTAGGAAACTCCAAAGGATGCGTGGTGTGTTGTGTAGCATGTTAAGGAGAGAAGTAAAGCGAATCAAGAATCACTTACTGTTGAATGGGTGGCAATCGATCGGATGTAGTTTTTTTTCAAAGAGCACACGACTGCACAGGGAAGAAGACAGTGAAGTCATCAATTACAAATGAAGAACGGCTGTGTGCACGTGTAGTACATTGTCATGTACGTAAGGAGGACTGGACCTTGTCTGACATATCCTATTAGGAGTTTTGTCTCCTCAGTCAACCACATCCACTTTCACTCATTCATGGCGACTTTAGCTTGAAGCACACAAGCTTTTATGATAGACAAGCCTACCTAAACAAACTCTGAATGTATTAATTGATCGATGGAATGTCAATGATGGCACTTAGAAGTGCTACTACCCAATCCATTTTCGTGATGGACCATTTCCCGTAATTATTTATTCATGCTTTAGTAGCTAGGAAGAGAGGAGAAAGTTCTTCTCTCACAGTGTGTAATATCAATGGAGGATGTTCAAATTGCAAAGGCTGAGTATGTACGATGTACAAAACTCCTGACTCTCTCTGTGAACCCCCATGGGCTTTGAAGTTAAAGGAGGATGCAAATTGGCACAGAGGAATCTTTCCGTCAAGCATGAAATGTTAAATAGCACGGATGATACGAGACTTCCGAATAGGTAAATGGGTTTACTTTGTTCTTTCATTAGAGACAAATAGCTCAGGAGTATTATTAAGTACTTCTGATAGAGATTGAAACTCATTGAAGAGAAATTTGCATGAAGAATTCACAGAGAAGCGATTGTGCATGCTTGCTCTGTCTGCTATCCACTGAAGCGTAATCGACCTCGCAAGCAAATGAATGCGTGTTTACTTACTGAGGAGCATTCCGTGATTTGTTAAGTAATGAGAATGACGACGAAGTACAAAGGTACGGATTTCATGAAGAGAAAGCTCTACTCGTTTATTAAACGGGAGTATGTGTATACCTTTATGGTGTATACCGTGTCTTTATAGTACCTTTTATCTCCCTGCCTTACTTTGCTCATTATCTGATGAGTTCCAAAAGCCTCGCAATAAGTAGAGTACTAAGTCGACCACCACTAGTTGGAAGTTGGAGAAAGAGAGATTGATGCCACCGAATTAATCTTAGGTTAACCGAAGAACATGACCGAAAGAATGGGAAGAAATAGGGAACCAAGGGCAGAGGTTGAAGGGAAGAAAGATGGAGACACGACATCGAAGAAAACAAGAGGAATTACTGAAAGAAGCTTTGCTGGTCTGGTGGTGGTTGTAAATGGACGGGAAAAGGAAAGGGCAGGATTAAGTTTAGATCTGCAGTAGTGTGAGGAGACGTAGTGTGAGTAGCAACAACACAAGGCTTCTTGTGATGGGTTAATGGATGTACGATGCAATGGAATGTATGAGAAGACTGGGTAAGCATCTTTTGGTCTGGTGAGGTTTTGTTTATTTCTGTTGTAAGTAAAGAAACAACAACGAGCGGAGGATGGAAAGAAGGAAGGAGAGCAGCCAGAACAATAAATGAATGGAAGGGTAGTTCTTGCTGTGTGTCTTATGCTTATCCCTTCGTACAGTCAGTGTTCATAATCCACGAGGCAGTTGGAGTGGAAGTGCCCATTACGTCGTCTCATTTTATGTATTATCTCTACTAACTAGTTAGTACCTTTTTCCTTTGATGTAAGGCGAAATGGTGTGCTGTGTTGGTGAGGCTGTTGCAGCGTCTATAATGACAACCGTCTAGTGTAGTTCGTCAGGATAAGATTTCACTATCCACCGCCAACACTGCCAAGACTTTCTTTGCTGTACAACAACTGCTAAACTCGTGAAGAAGAAAGTTTAGTGATTTGTCTGTAGTTTCCCCATTTCTCTGGGTTCCTATTTCGCTCCCAGTCTCATTTCATTTGATTTCATTTCACAAACTTTGATTTGTCTCATTTGACAACTATCTTAACGACTCCGATAGAGACTAGCGGCTTGATGCTTGCATCGTCATTGCATAATGGATGGAGAAGTATGGGACACAACTTCCCAGACAAAATGAGGGATTGTGGCAGAGATAAACTTTCTCTGGTGATGCCACTACCACTTTCAAGACTTCCTCAGTCTGCTCGCACGTCTACACAGTCTACGATTCCGAAGAAACCCTCCGAAGAAATTGTTACTTCCTTCAAAGTTTCCACTTGATTTCTCCTTCCGTTCATTTGCTCTTCGGATTATCTTATTTATTCTGTTCGTGCGTAGCCCCAGTCGGAAGGAAACTCTCTTCTCCCCACCTACCATAATGTTTCCTTCATCTCAATCTCATTTCTTCCAAGCTACTTCCCTATTCACTGTGAGAAGAACAGACCCAAATGCGTACGGAATGTAATGAGATATCTCAGTTTTAATAAGGAAAGGGTTACTTCGAGACTACTTCTTGATGGGTGTGTACACAAAATCTTAGCATTCATCACGGCCAAAGACATACTCACACGAGAAAGAATCGGTTCTCAAAGATGAACTTGTTGTAAGAGATCTGCTTTTACTACTTCTGCTGATTGTGTGGAGAAAGTGGAGACGGATTTCAAATCAGAAGTGCAGAGAAAGCTCACACAGTGCTAGTGCACAATCTGTTGATGGTCTAATTGGAATTGGAGAGGAGGAATTGAGTTTCTCACGAACTTCAATAAAATGCATCTGGTGAAGGAGAAAGACGTATTGTAATTAAATTCCGATTATGCTCTTTTCTTTGCCATTCTTCAGCCTCGCTTGTTATAAATTGCAGAGCCTCCCTGGAATGTCAGCAACACCCTTTCATTCCCAGGCGTTTGGGAAGATCATTCATGAAGATGAGGAAGGGGTTTGACTGCTGTAAGAACTCTCTACGAGATGCTAGATTCCAAAAGCTTCTGGGTAAACTGGTCTCGGTAGAAAACTACTTACTCCTGAAAAGGAAGCATTTTTAACCCTACTTTTCCTTTTGTTGTTTATTAATTAATTTTACTTACGCTAGCAGAAGAATATAATTACCAAGTACCAACACCAACACCATCTCAGTAAGTTAGGTTATATTAAAGAGACAAAATAATATTCCCTTTCTGTCTTTCCCATGTTCCAGAGTACTGTGAAGAAAGTAGGAATTACTACATTGTATGCTTCATTTCAAAATCGATTCAGTCTTGAAAGAAAGAACGGAGTTAGAAATTAATTAGACACTTTTCATGTGAAACGAGTACGCTAGTCTGTAAAGCGTCTTTACTTTTGTCATAATTTTAAAGCTTCTTTTTAAATTACAAAACGATTACCGAATTTACAATTTTAAAGACGAACTGTGACCTATTACTATTCCTTCGCATTTAACTCCTCCCTAATTTTACTTAATCGTCATATGGGATTTTAATTCGGATAAGAAAATAAGCTCTGGTTAAATCCTAATAAAGGAATTTGGGCTCGAAGTACGTCGATACATATGAAATATACTGCCAAAGCTTAATGTTCACGAACTTAAGAGAAATGAAATGTAAACGCAAGGTAATTGCAGGTTAAGCTAAAAGTACAATCCAATAGGAATACAAACACACACACACATGTCATACGCATATTTATTTTATGATGGATTACATTTTGTAAGAACTTTTGTAAGTGAAAGTATTATGTTAAATACCTTATACAGTAAGTAGAAATCCAAATACCTGTGTGTACGTAATGAGGCTTGTAATATTCGGTCTTAAGATAAATAGCATGTCAGCTTAAGCCATGCTGCTTACGTGTGCCAAGTTACTGTGTAAGAAAGCAAGGAGCAGAAACCGGACAAGGCTAACTCGTAGAGGTTGGTAATTTTATTTGTACAAGACAGGATGAATGATTGAGATGCAAAACAAGTGCTGAATATAAAAGTTTAACGCTATACTGCTCCTTATTGCGTAACTGCGAGTTCGGCCGGTATACCCAACTAGTGTTATAAATGCCCGTGATGTGTGGAACTATGAGCGATGAAGTCTATAATTATTTAGCACTTTTGTCCGTGACCATTTGCGAAAACTTAAATGGTTTTGATGTATCTAGAGGTGGAAATGTAGCTTGCCAAAAATCTTGTGTTTGTAGGTTGTAACTTTCTCTCTGCTGTAATCTCTGCTTTCTTCAATTTACGCCCAGACGCCAAGTCTTTAATGTTGTATGGAGGAAGGAAATGCACCGCTAAGTTCTGCCTACACCTATAATTATCTCCAGTAATTGGGTAATATTCGCAATAGGTAGCTGAACTAATTTTGAGACTATCAAATGGGAACTTGATGCGATCAGGTTTCTGTAATAGCGTAACTGGGAACAAAAAGGGCGATTGCCTCCAAACACGACCTATCATTTTATCATTTTATCCGTTCGGTCTTTAAATTGCTTCCTATCTGAGCCTGTCTGCCTGCCAGGCATTTCCATCAACGAACAACGAAAAACTCAAACAAAAACCTTGTCGTGTTGTTTAAATGGATCTAGTACAAGCCAAAAACAAGGACCTGTGCAGTTGAAAGCATAAAAAATACATTTCAGTTTTCTACTCAACAAACTTCACAGCATATAACTGTAAACAGGAGAACTGACAGCAAGGCTTCTTCCAGGAATTTAGATTCTACTAATTCTGAATTACTCCCCAAATGAATTCAATGAAATAATCGCCATTTGAAATATTTACCCACGTTCAACGTTGAATTAAACATCAGGGTCTCTATCTTAGCATACATGTGGTATCTTCCTCCAAAATTGTGTACAGCTGTGCACGTAGTAATTATGTATGTACTCCTTTGTTTCACCTGTCAAAAGTACTCATGAGATTTGCATTAGTTTTGTCTAATTGAGTGACCTTTAATGTTTTACACACCGGGAAGGTACTCCTCAGTAGTCCTCAGGGTGCAAATTGCGAATGCAGAATGCATTACAAAGAAACCTCTCCTTGGGGGCTAAAGAGCCTCAACTTAATTTTATGTGAATTGTGAAACCAAGTTAATTCTTTGCTTTGCAAGGACACACATGAGGAAGCAAGCAGCTTGTTAATGTAACTTTCCCACAACTCTGCTTAAGACGCGAGTCGTGAACGTAGTTTGGATTTTAAGTGTTGTTTAACTCCCGTCGTAAATGCAGTTAATCACAACACCTATGAATTAATCAGTCTGCAATTGGGACAAATGAATAGACGGCATTTATGAATTCATTACAATGTAAAAAATGCATTTCACAGGGAGTAAAGAATTTATGAAGACGGAGGCCTGGAGGGAAGAGTAGTATTTTGCAGCTCTAGTCGTAAAAGCAACGGTCAAAGGCAGTCGCAGAATGTAACCTACTGGAGTCCACTGGATACTTCACTGCTGCTGTGGACGAGAATCGATTAAAACCTGCTGGGAAAGCAAATGTCACGCATTTCACAGGGAAAAGAGGGAAATTACTTGCTGAGAAGGTAAATGGTCTCATAAACAGTTTGTGGTTTTTAGCAACAGAGACCTGTTTATGGGATATCTGTTGACGATAGGCAAGAAGAGTATATTGTATATGACATGCATGTGTTAAGCTATATGGATTATACGTGGATGAACAGATAAGCCGTATATACCACATCGTTAATCTTATAGCCATAATTTCAAGAATCTAGAGTAGCTTTTCCATGGTAGGTGAATACAACACACACAGGAGATATTAGTAGTATAGTAACAGAATACATACATGTGTGTGTGGCGGACCTTGGATGTCAAAAATGACGAGAATGTGATTGTAAATAAATAATACCGGGTGGAAAATCTAGTGAAAGATAAATAAACTAAGATAAACTCCTACTTTTAATTTAGAATACTTCAAAAGACCATGAAATTAAATTGAGAGGAGCCCACTGGCTTATTACTTGTTGGTCTGTTGACTGTGGCAGACAAAATGTGACGGCGTTCGTGTATTGACTTACAACTCGTAGTAGTAGTAGTAGTAGTAGTATTTGATACTCTCAGGCTCAGTGACATTTTATTCCACCTGTCACCTGTGTTATTTAATATTTATGAAATGCATACATAAGAGAAGTCAGGGAGTGATTATCTCTGTACAAACAGACATCCGTCACTCATTCCTACGTCTACGTACCTGCAGAAGACAACGTACAAGTACAACCAATAATTAAGCTTGCAACCGCTATCTATACGCAATCTTTACGGCTTTCACCAAACGCTTATCGAATGTTATGACTCGGCGTTCTCTGAATTGACAGATTGTTTTGAAACTAGAAATTAGCAAATATAGTGTAAAACTAATTAACATGATTTACTTACAATTGACATCATCGTCGATCTCATTAAAAAGAAAGGATTCATCATCCTGTGGCCTGGATTTGTCATGAAGAGCGTGTGATTCACTACTTTCTGAGGAGATGATGGCCATCGAAGAACTGGAAGGATTGAGACCACTTCCCCCTCCACCTCCTCCATGGGCGGAAGGAGTGGCTCTCCCCACCTCTAAACACAGGATTAGAAGAATTC
>JAQGAD010000420.1:0-39770 GCA_034696625.1 Isotomurus palustris | reverse complement strand
TATTTTACCTCCAGAATATTCTATAATGTATTTATGTACCTCATAAATTAATATTTCCATCTTTCATAATTCATACCTTTTCGTACGTCAAACAAGCCACACTCTGCATGGGCTATGAAACTCATGTTTATCATGTACAAGTTTATTTTACATTAAGTTCAATATTGTCTTAAAATACCTCTGTGAATTGTGTAACTTAATTAGACACTGTAATAAAAACTCATTATGTTTCACTCATGACTCTGACTGCTTGACTTGCAAAGTAGCTTTCACCATCGCGTAAATTAGCTCTCTCCTTTTCCAACTTCATCTGCCACCTGCTTTAAAATTCCAGGTACGCCGTACGTACTTCATATTCCAGGAACCCCGCATGAAAAACACGTACTTCTCTCTGAAACTTTCAACGAAGAAAACTTGCTTTCTCTACTGCTAAAACTTTTGATACCTTTGTCAAAATCTCAGAACTCGCGTATAAATCATAATTTGAGAGACAATAAAGCTCATACATCACCTCAACTCGGATAACGATCTGCTTCTATAATGTATATTCAAAATCGAAGGAAAGAGTGGGAGAGAAAAGTAGGGCACAGTTGTGGTAAATCATATCGGTCCATTTCTTCTTGAACAGAAAGACCTTGTGGAAAGCAGAAAGGGCCAAGTAATTAGAGTGAATCGAGAGTTCTTTGTGAACATAATGATTCATACATCATCTTCTTCGCCTGTGCACCTCGACGTGTGAAATAGAAAGCAGCTAGTAGAGACGTCCTATCACACTGTCAAGTCCAGTGGAGGTTCCCTAGAACTCTCGCAGAGCTTTTTGTATGCAAATGCAAAATAGGCATGGAACGACTTGACACAACCTTGGATTTTGGATTTATATTGTGTATGTAGTAATAAGGAAAGTAGGACAGAGAATCGATTACTCCATTTCTCTCCAGGCTTAGGCAAACACCCGGGTAACTGGGAGCAGAGCGAGAGAGACTTTCCATCCATCCCGACTTTCACTCTCTCTCCGAATCTTCAAAGGAATCCACCACCACTACCTGTTGTAGCCTTTAACTCCTTTCTTCACCTTCAACAAGAGATCCTCCACTCAACAGAGATAACTCACGAAATAAAGGAGTGTGGGTGCTAGCGTGTGTGTGTGCATGTGTCAAAGGTCACAAATTCTTGGAACTTCCCCATTCTTCAAGATTCCGTTTAGTTACTAACATGTACAATAGCTTTCGTCACTCGACTACATCTTCTAGTTAAATAAACTTGTTGCGCTCTACATATCACTCGAAGCAATCTATAAACTAACTTTTAATTAATTAAATACAAACACAAAGTAAGCTCAACAGATTACCAGAAGCCTTGTTGAAATAATTTTGTAAGTTGTAAGCAACTCGCTGAAACTCAACATGAATAAGATGGAGTCTAAGATCATTCTTAGTCGGGAGAAGAAGTATTGGTGCTACGGTCCTGGAGATCCTGTTGAAGGGAAACTTATAATCAAAAATCCTGATAAGCTTTACTGTTCCGGTAAGTCTGTAAACTTGACGTACATAACTTGAGAGTTCAGAGAGTTCTCTATGAAAGTCGCTATTTCTTGTGAATTTTAGGAATCCGAGTGGACTTAGAAGTCATTGTGAGAGTTAATTTTGAGGAAAAAGTTGACGGAAGATACGTGATGCAAACAAAACTGGAGAATGAACTCCGACCTAAAATCCACATGTATGTTTGGCCCATAAACTGGTCATGGGCGCAAATTACTGGGAAATGTAAGAAACACATATATTTTTTGAAAAAATGAATTTAGACTGTGATTAAAATTGTATATTTATTTGTTAGTGGACGACGAGCGTCAAATGTGTCTTCCAGCATCCAAGCACATCTTCCCATTTTCCTTCTTCTACCCTATGATAACATTGCCAGGGTCATTTTGTACTCAATACGGATCTATTCAACACCAAGTCGTGGCTTATCTTAAAACCCCCCATGGATTTCACAAACTAGCCCTTCAGCCAATCTACTACGGAGATCACTTAAACCTAACTTCCGACCCTGTGGCCTTGAGTCCCTTGAGACTCGAGAGATCCAAGAAGTCCTTCGTGTACTCACTCGTTCATCCCACATCCCCCATGAAACGTCCTTTACAATTTACGCTTAAAGTACCTCAAAGGGGCTTTCTTCCTGGAGAATACTCGCCATTCACTCTCTCTGTGATCAATCTCACTGGAAAGTCTCTCACGAGAATTCTCTTTTCCTTCATTCAGAAGATAACTTATCACGCTGATAAGTCCAAAAAGACTATGGCTAGTGTTTTGGACTTGACCGAAACCGTTGAAGCTGATTCAGCTACAGAGACTTTGTGGGAAAGTGGATTCTTTGTACCTGAAGGCATTAAGCCGAGCTATAAAGGCACCATTGAATACCAGTACTACATTAAGGTATGGGGAAAGTAATGGGCCCCATTAAATTAATCTCCTCCATCAGATCTCTTAAGCACTTCATTCACACTAATTTAATTCCTCTCACTGCTCTCACACAGGTTCAAATCTTTACTAAAAGCAGTTCCACAACTCCAGTTCTGAAAGGTCATGCCCCAATAATAATCGGAACTACAAGAGACCCTCGAGGTCTGGGGCAAAGTGCGTCCTCTGGAGTTGCTGTGAACTCTCGAGGATACCATCGATCATCATCCTCTTCAAGTGGAGGAAACCATCACGTTCACAGCAGAAGTGGATCTGGAGGATACCGGAACAGAGGTCGAAGGACATCGCTTGACCTTCCAGGCAGTTCCATTGATCGATTGAGATCAGACTCACCTTGCATCACAGAAGGGTCTCCACCTCCTTCCTACTCGCAGCTGTCTTCTCGAGCAGCCTCACTTGATAATTGTGAGTAATTGAGTTTTTTAGTGGACCCCATTCTGCCTTGGAAATTTGGAAAACTTATGCAATAAAAGTAAATCCACCTTGTCTAATGCCTCTGCTCCACAGTTCTTCCGCTGTACGAAGACGCGATGCATAACTCCTCAAGCAATTACGGGAATGCCGGTAATCCCCATCCTCCACCTCTCGGGCAGCCTTCATCGTCTTGTTACAGTTGTAATAGAAACAAACGACCCGAGGAGACTTCTTCTAATTCTGCTGGTGTTCAAAATGGAATCTCCTCAACATAACTAATGTACGGACCTAACCTGAGTATCTGAGTAATAACCGTTAAAAATACATTTGTCTAATCTAATGACAGGATTGTGTAGTACACGCGTATCAGAATCAAAATGACTTTTATGGTAATGTATACACTAACCTTACAAAACGTGGCATATATTATGCAAAGTTATTAGCGAATCTACTGAACCGTAATGATATATGTGCATAAACACGTCACAAACAAATACAAACAAAACATGCTGAAACTAATGAAGAAGACTGGCATATGTATTCGAGTAGAGCTGTCGATTGCTTTACTGCTTTCCATATTGTTACATAATATCACACGAAATACAATATTCGTTCTTTGCTGTTAATGAGCAGTACATCTTCATCTTTGATACTTATACGACTCTAATGTCTAATTGCAACCTTTTGTTCCTCCTTCAAGCCAAAGCGCAGTATCTCTATGCAATTTAACGTGCGTCATGTCATGCTGGATGATTCAATCGATCTTTTGTAGGCTTTGATTTTGACATCACAAGAATCTTTCTATTGCTTCTTCTCTACAAATAATACTATACATACTTAACAATACATAATAAGTTTCTTCACTAATTAACTTCTAAAACCTTACATGAACGATGTGGTCTCACTGATAGTCTGAGCCTTATTGAAATCCTGAATGTAATTATGCAGCTATGTAACTTATGTATAAGTGAATTAAACACTTGTGTGACTTGTTGGATCGAGTAGACTTGTCTGTTCTCATTTAGAAGAGTGTAATTTCATTACTACTGGCTCTCTCGCTTCATTCTCTTTACGAAGTCACGATGATGCTGGCGATGCTGTGGATGCGAGACTTACATCTGATGAAGAAGAGCCTTATTGAGTTGAGATTGGAGGTTAATAGGTACACAAATGCTATTAAGCTTGTGATGATGATCGTCATGAGGAAGCGTAATCATCATCATCATCGTACACTCACATTCTATGATTTCTTGGGTAATTCGGTTTCTTTGCTTCTTCTTGCACCTCCTCTCCAATAAAATTATTACAGTGGAAAGAATCTCATCGCCGTGTGCAAAGAGTGAAAGGAAGAGGTCTGCTGGTCTATTGATCCATAAGGGATTCTTTTGTTGCCGATGAAAGCTTCGCTAGCTGCCTGAGAGACTGTGAAGGACATTTGGGAGTGTATGGAGATAAAGTCTTTTCCTACGTGTTGTGAATGGCACTTGATGCACCCATTTTTATTCACACTAAGAGACCTACTGTCACTCAGTTCCTGCCTTTAAGTGAGAATAATAACGAGGAAAAGGCAAGACCGTTCTCTCTCATGATGTCGATGGAACAAGGCCAAGAAATATAAATGAGCATAGTCTCTCTCGCATACACTAAATCGTAAAGAATAAACCCAGAGTCTCGCAGCAAGAAGAAAGCGTTACTTCACTAAATTCGCAAATTAAATTTCTCTCAGAAGTCATAATGGTTCTTTAGCCTCATGTCTTCTGCTCTTTCCTTCCTTCAGATATCTCATTCTTTACTTACTTGCACAAGTTGCACAGGAAATCGAAAATTACTTTCTCCAATTCCCATTTACTTCAATGTACAACAACCTATATGGGAATATTGCCAACAATGAATAGAAAATCTGTACAAAGAAGACAAACATCATCATCCTCGTCTACAAGAGCCCATGAGATTACATTTGTATTTGTATACACACACTCGGTTTTAATCTCGTTCGTTTAAGTAAGCTTGGTCGGTGGTTGTCTAAAGGAAGTGGGCAACGGTGGTGGTGGTGGTGGTGGTCGGATCAAATCATGAGATGAGATTCGGTTACAAGCGAAAGGTGAATGAGACACACGGCCAAAATCGGATCAAGCGACCTTCTCCCCATCCTTCTTTCGGTACATACACTTTTATCCTTCACAGAGTCTTGAGTCTTATTACCGTAGCGAAGTAGTTGAGTCCATACTTACTCATGTATACCTATCATCCGTTTTCTCCAGCTTTCTTCATGCAAAGAAATAACCCACCTCGTGTGTCTGTGTAGAGCACAGCCAACAGCACTAAAGTACACGGACGTACAACGCGTACACCGTTTACAACATCCAACTTCCAACTACCAACGAGCGAGTAGCTTTCTCCATTTCCTTCTTCGAGTGAAACGGTTCCTTCCGTTACTGACTTGAACGAAGGGTGGGGTTCCTCATGTTCAAGTCTTACGTATATTTATATGTCGTCCCTCACGTCTTGTGTATTGTTCCTCCTCTGGTTAGTTCGGTGGGATTTATCCTATCTTTCTTGTGGTTGAACCTATTCATACACCAAAACAAAAGGACAGAAAACCCACCTATGACTATTCATAAAGTAAATATACACGAGAGAGATGGAAAGATAAGAGGATTCCGTGACCGCGACCCCTCACGTCATAATTCTATCATACTTCATACTATCACCATCATCCTCGTATCTCCCGAGAACAAACATATAAAACCTGTTTGTCCTTAAATCTCCGCACAGTTCGTGTACTTTCCCTTTATTACACGGATGACTCTTAACATTTCCTGTGTGTATATGCTTCTACATAAAAATGCACTTCTACATACAAATTATGGGTAAACACTATCGTGGCATCCTTCCGTGGAATGCAATGCAACAATGTAGAAGGAAAGTAGGAGAGAAAGTCATTGCCAATGTTACCTACCCTTTGCCCTGAAGAAGGAGACCTACTCCAGAGTGAAAGTTGTAGTGAAGCATATTGGAGGAATCACGGGACGAGACCCTTTCTACTTGCTCTTAAACTTCTAATATAAGAAAGCCCTTTTGATATGCACATCATCTCTTTCATTCAAGGCTCTCTATAAAGGTTTCTCGGTGTGACTCGTAGGATGTAGGACATTTTCGGTCCTCCCATCCGTCGACATATGTACCACCCGAAGAAGACACCCTCTCTCTCTCTCTTTACCTATCCGTCTCCGTTTAACACAGTTAAGTACGGTTGGTTAGGTTAGGTGTAATAAGACAGAGATTTTAATTGAAGTGAGAAGCATGAGGATCCGGTGCGATACGAGGAGGGACCTACAGAGAAGCCTTTCACTCTAGTCTCACTGTGTGTGGATGCACACTAGTGAATGGAAATCTGGAGAGTATAGTTAGTAGTAATGGAGAAGTATGTGTGACTGTAGTATAGTATAAGGAATATAAGGATGGATTGGTGGTGGTGTACGTTGTTTCAGGGGAAAAGTAATGACGACAGTGGACGGTGTGGTTGGGGTGGGTGTGTGTGTGTAGTTCGCATGGCTCTTATTGTCGCATAGCAGTAAAGAACACTTGAGAGAGTAGAAACCGGGACCGAGTTGGTTCCGAACTTTCTTCGGACTTTTCCCTGCTTGTTCCGTAGTGACGAGAGAAGCCTATTCTTAGCCTGTGCATGTATGTAGGAAGTGTAGGCTTGGTAGTGTTAGCGGTGGTGCATAGAAAGGGAAGAAATGAAACAAGGCCATGGCCCATGATGATGCGAGAGAAAGCATAGTAGACTACTTTCACTAGGATACCCACCCACATCAACTGAACCACCACCACCACTGAACCTTCCTTCCTTACTCTCTTCTGGCCAGAGAACCAAACCTTTCTCCCGTTGGACTTAATACACAGCCACTACCAACTACACCCAGTCCCAACAATACCCAAGCAATCCCATAGTCATTGTAATATTAATAGGCCCGGATTGTTGGACTCCTCAAATCACAACTAACCTCCGATCGATAGTAATAACGAACTAAGTGCTACGACAGCATCGGGATTGACATGGGTGCTCCTCCATATCATTATTACATCAGTGGGCTTCACAAGAGTCGCCTATTCGACTTACATTGAACACAACTTCCCACATTAGTTCTACACTTAGCATAATATATCCAGCCTGCTTTCCTCAGTATATCTCGATCTCCATCATGGAGACCTTGTTATCATTGTGACCTGCACTTTAAGGAACACCAAAATGATACTCCATTTTAGCACCTGAAGGCTTTTGGGGTAAGTCCTCCATCTCTTCCCATCGTCGTTTTTACAACAATTAAAGAAAGTGCGTGAAAAGCCACTTCAAAAACTGCATTGTCGAAAATCCACTTTTTATACTGTCAGAAATCTTGTTCTTTAAATAACTGTTCATTAAGTTCCTTGATACAAACATACAATTTGTCATGCAAAGACAGCGTGATGTAATAGCCAATAGAGTAACAGTTCAATTCGGGTGTGTGTGCGTGTGGAGAAAGCATAAACAGGGCGATATATATAATATATAATAGTGTCTCCCTATCTGTCTTAATATCATATTCCATTAAAACCCATTCTTACCCAAGACGTTCAATTAAACACGTCAATAATGAGGTTTGTCTGAGAAACCTCCGTATATCGTTAATAATTTAATTACTACTCAAAGTAACCTCGTAATAAAAACACTCTCTCTATAATTCCCTGTTGTCTGCTCCCAGCCAAGGACAAACAATGTAGAGTAAAAGTAAAGTAGCAAATTGCAAGTCACCTTGCTTTTATTTGCACAAGACAAAACACGAGAAACGGGAGCTCCCATCTCATTCATTAAAAATAAATGCAATTCACTTCTCCTTCAATAATTTACGGTGGTTAAGGATTTTTCGGGGGCCCCTGCTTTTTATTGATTACTGGGCAAAGACAAACCAGTCAGTGAGGAGCATTAGTGACTCTGTAAGGTATAAAAAGTACCGTTTATCATAGATAGGTAGTGTAATCACTTGAGTGCAATTATCCAGTGGTACACATATGCTAACGTAGGACATAGCAGGAGCTTAGGAAATGGCTTAGGGTGTGTAGTGTGTGTAGCTTAGCATTTTGGAGAAAGCCAAAGCCGAATTCATTCCAAGCTGATGGCTTTTGAAAGCTTTGGCACTTGGAAACTGTAACAAGCAGCAGCAGCAGCAGCAACAGCATACTTTTTCGTATTCGTCTTTCTGTGTTCGTCACACAGTCCAAATCAACTAGGCAAAGAACAAAAAGTATCTTTTATGGGATTAAATTGACTCTGCAATAAGTTTTTGTCTTGTTACACAGACACAGTTCATCTCTTCATCACAGAAAAAGCAACTTAACTTATTCACTTGTCTCATGTCTCTTTGTATTTCAGATAAATTCCCTGTTGAGCACAAGTCTCTCCATTCAAAATTCTTGTCACTCTTCATACTTTCTCCGGAATTAAATTCACAAGTGACACGACACACAGCCAGCAGCCCCTTTCCTAAAGTATAATTCCCCTTTAAGTTTCTTTATTCCTCCTCCTCATTGTCCCTCTGGTTCGAAATCTCGAACAGTTCAAGATGCCCCCATTTCCGAAATCAGTCCTTTTGGACGACCTAGGGGATGTCGACATCTCCTCATCCCCACTGAAATTAGCGTTTGGACAGCCTTTAACATCATCTTCCTCGATGTCTTGGATCACGCCTCACAGACTGCTTCGTATAGCACGACAAGCTCGTGCTGGGCCGTTAACAACGAAAGAACCGTCAACAGAAGCCCCTACGGACAGTGGAAGTACGGAACCTCCACCAGTCGACACTGGTCCTAGCATCACCCAACAGATTAAGGACAAGGGAGAAGAAATTTTCGAAAAAGGTGTAGACTTTGCAGCAAAGAAGACCAAACTCCCAGTATGGGGAATCATCCTTATCCTAATTGGTAAGCTTATGTATTTGATCCAAAATCCAATAATGTTGTTGCTGTGACCTTCTTCGTCAATTACACGCCCCCTCAATTTCGATCCCCCGTCATTCTAATCCACTCTCAACTAAATCCCTCAATAAGCCTGGACACAAATGCAAATGCATCTGGGGATTTCATTTGACGCTATCTCTCTTTCTGTCTTTCCGTAGGGATACTCATTCTCATGTGCGCCTGTTGTTGCTTCTGCATTCGACGGAAATGGAAGCAATTCAGGAATTCGGATAAAGGAAAAGCTGCTGTGAAGGGGATGGCGGGTAACGCGCTGTTCGGGAAATTCGTGTCAGGCAAAGTGCAACCGGATGCTGATGACAATAGACTTATGGATGATGTGGAAGACGCACCTGTCGAAGAAGAGGCAGAAGAACCCAAAGAAGTTGAAAAGATCGGCAGATTGAATTACAAGCTGGAGTATGACTTCAACTCGACTAATGTAAGAATCTATAAATATGTATGAGTTTGACAAAGAGAGAGAACAGTTGAGCAAGCGAAAGTTATGTTTGCTGAATACTAATAATACTACTTAATGCATGGATATATTCTCTCCCAATATTGTTAAACTGTACAAAGTAAAAGCGACGACTGACGAGCTGAAGATAACATTTGTTTACACACTTCTTCTTTCCCATTGTAGCTGACGGTGTCGATCATTCAAGCCGCAGATCTTGTTGCAATGGATTCCGGAGGTACCAGTGATCCTTACACCAAAGTATTCTTCGCTGGAGAAAAGAAGAAAAAGTTTGAAACTAAAGTTCATAGAAAGACTTTGAATCCCATCTTCAATGAAACTTTTGTCTTCAAGAGCATTCCTTTTGCAGACATCATGGCTAAAACATTGATGATTCAAGTTTTCGATTTTGACAGGTACAAATGTCTCGCCACAGTGTCTGCCTTCAAGCTGTACATTTGACATTCTAAAATAATGTTCATTGTACAGACAGTCAAACATCTGTTTGGAGAGAAAGTAGAGATGAAAGTCTCTAGAAGAGTCTGTAGTTACTTATTGTGTTGTTGGTAACTTTCAGATTTTCTAAGCACGATCAAATCGGGGAGATTCGTATCCCTATGTGTCAAATAGACTTGGCTGTACCATACGAAGGATGGAAAGACTTGGATCCACCTTTGGACGAAGATTCTGTAAGTTTTAACTTTCAACAAAAGCTGTGTGGGGATCTACGAGACTATCTGAATATTTAATCCTTTCAATTAGCCACGGTCCTGGAACTCAATCTTTAATGGTTTTTTATCCCACAGGAAGCCCTAGGAGACGTCTGCTTCTCCCTGCGATACGTACCGACTTCGGGCAAACTCACAGTCTGCATTTTGGAGTGCAAGAATCTAAAAAAGATGGACTTTGGAGGCTTGTCAGATCCATTTGTTAAGATTAACCTGTACTTAAATGGAAAGAAATACAAGAAGAAGAAGACATCCGTCAAGAAATGTACACTCAATCCGTACTTCAATGAGTCGTTCACTTTCGAGCTCACTCCTGAACAACTTCCCAAAGCTCATCTTGTACTCACAACCCTGGATTATGACAGAATCGGAACGTGTGATCCTATTGGCAAGGTATCTAAATCTCTCCCCACTTTCAAACAATACGCAACAAATTATTCATTCCTCTTGTGGTTTTCGTTTCAAGTTTTTCTATATCAAACTTTTCTCTCTCACTCTCCCTTCAGGTCGCTGTTGGTCCCAACCAAGAAGGAAAATCTCAGCAACATTGGATGGACATGGTGAACACACCAAGAAGACCTATTGCCCAATGGCACTCCCTCAAAGACCCTGAAGAATTCCAAGCGTCTTAAAAAGGTTCCTCTAAAAGCAAACCTAAATGATATACTATTATTATTAGATCAAGACGTCTTCATTTAATTGATATTATAAAACTCCTCATTTCCACAATGATTTATTAGTTTCTTCCATTTTTAACTTAAACTATCTACTCTATATTATAAAACATCTTATAGTCTCGCGAACTACATGAACTGCGTTCTCTTCTTCTTCTCAGAAAATAGAAAGCTCCAAAGAGTCAAAAGATTTAAAACTGACAACGAATCTTGAAGATATAAGCTTTATAACAGCGAATAACAATTATACGCTTGTAGCGAAGTAGAGGGCAGATTCATTCTTTCATCTATTTACACTATACATGTTAATGTATCTAATCTAGTTTAGTTCCTTTTGTGACCTTCACTCGATGAACGAAGTATTCTTCGGTGTATACTTCCGCCAAGAGGAGGATTATTTACTCATGTGAATGTGAATTATTTTTATTACTTCATTCTTACATATTGTTAGCAGGAATAAATTGTGTATAAAGATAATAACTTATGGGTAGAGTTTAGACAAAGAAAGAGTGTTGTGTGAGTAGGGAAGATTATTAAAGCAAAGTCAAAGTTATTGTAGTTGGGTAATGGCGAAAGAATTTTAGGTTTCTAGTGACACATGAAGATATGGAAATCCATTTATGACATTGTGATATTATACAATGTCACCAAATAACTACGAACTAACACACACACACGCGACACGACTATTACCCTGATGAAAGCAACTGAAAGATATCAATTCAAGGATCATTTACCAAACATCTCCTTCACGTTCAGAGAAAGTTAATTATATTTATTTTAATTTGTGTAAAAAAGGAAATGATGAGAACTACTTACAAGTTAGAGAGAAAGATTTTAGTTTCAAGAGATCTACTACATCATGAAGTAACTTATTTAAAAAGCTAGAATTGTATTGGAGGAGTTGTATGTAGACTAGTTTAAAATCAGAACATATATTGACCATACTAATATCTTCTGAATGAAATTATGGTAAAGTGCAACAGAAAATTGAAACTCGACTTAATGATAGTAAACTACTAACTCTACTACATAAAAATACTATCCCGATCCCTTTTCTAATGTTCAAAGGGCTCTCAATAATAACTCGATAAAAGACCTTTCACGATTATTCACAAAAAGTACCACTCAGAATGATTGCGACAAAAACAAAAATGGAAACGCTATATATGTGTGGTGAGTATAATACGGCTAAAATTCCGCAGTGCTGTTTTGTCCTTCGGTGCTTCACTCTGCTATAAAAAAACTTGATCAATCACACCAAAAACTCCCCTCTTGCAAAGATTATCTCAAAGATTATACCCGAAATCGTTTGTGAAAATAATGGAAAAATGGACAATGATCCCGTAGTACCTTACCGTAGTGTGTGAAGACGTAGATTATAAGCATTGTTAGAAAGAATGATGAAATTCAAAAAGTAGAGACAAGTAAAATTATACGAAGGAAAAAAATGGAGGCTTAATTAGCAATATATTATATCATGATACAGTTAAACTGGTACTCATATGTCTTCTTGTATATTTAAGTGCGTAAGTAATTATACACTTAAATTATGTAATGTAAACTGTCTGGAATTCTTGGGAAATTTGTTTTTCAATCTGAAGATGATGTTGAATGCAATATACGTGAAGTGGAATACCTATAAATGTATGTGTACTTGTAAAGTAACTTTAATAAGTTAGTGGTTAGACGTGTAGTTAGTGAGAGACCTACAACCTCTCTGAACTAATTAAGAACTTTTAATTGACTTGAATACGAGGTTTATTGGTGGTGGTGTAATGAGTGATGAGTAAGATAACTAAGACATATAAAATGAAAAAGTATCTCCAATAATCTTCAAATTATATAATGGAAAACTCTTCAATTCTAATCAATGTTAATTCGAAAGTCGAGAGATATATAAAAATAAAAGTAAAAATTACTAAAAGCATGATCAACATCGATTTAACTCTCGTTTTGTTATTATTAACATACACGAATATATTTCAAGTTTAAGTTTATTTCACTTCCATCGATCAATAAACTTTTAATTAGACTACAAAACAAAACTATAAAATGAACATCCGCCTGGAGCGACAAGTATTATCAAAACATGCGTCATGGAAAATAGATCATTAAATAAGCGATAAGTGTAACTTCATAATTTCGTTAATGAATTGTACGTAGCTGTAATGTATTATATCTTTAACCAAGATTGACATTGTCTATTGTAATGTGTATACTCAATTATATGCGTGTACTTCTTCTTTCACAATGTTCACTTGTTAACTATGGTGTGTACATCTTTATATGTATCTTTAATTCTGTACTCTTTGTAAGTAGAATTAAAGACCAACAATTTTTTCCTCCGATATATTCCAATTGCATTGGAAGTATCGGCATTTTTAGCCTTTGAAAAATCTTATTCTTGATAATCTAGTCTTTCCGTTGACTTAAGAACGTGTAGAGAACTGTATTATAGAGACATATTGGACTATATAAGGATGAAGGATATCTGTGCATTTAACTGACACACAAAAATCATTTACCCGTAACCGTGTTTCTTACAGTTTCATCCTCATTGTTATTAATATGAGATTATCCCTGAATTTGTTCTGTCAATTAACCTTTTGCCTCCTTATTCGCTGATTCTTTACTCACAGTTTTTCGTCACTGGCAAAATTCGTAATGCTATAAAATAATGGGAAAGTTTGAGTTGTGAGAAAGCGAAGGGGATCTCGTTCGTATGTGTAGACAGCAGAGGGAAGTTTCTTAGTCGTAGAAGATGAGAGGTGTATTAAAAGTTGGGGTTAAAGAATTGACATCTTCAGGATGTCAAGGAAAAAATCAGCTTCACGCTGCCATCATTAATTGGATAATTTTTGCAGCAGGCAAATAAACAAATTTGCCTTCGCTCGTAGAGAAATGTTACTTTCTTGGGCGATGCACACGTTTGAGTATATAAAATTGACTACAGAAATGGACAGCTAATTTTGTTCAAGACACATTCACACATTCCCATTGGGTTTTGGGTTAGCAGCAGCATTGTACGAAGTACGAAGCAATCAAACTAAATTGTTCGTCATACCGTTCATATGCACACATCTATATTATTGTTGATAATGAGACATGATGACTGTAGAAGAAGGCAGGTATGTGTAGAAATAGATTTATTTAGAATACACAGAAAAGTACGGTACGTATGTAACATCCTTCTCTGAATTACTCTCTGTGTAAGTTGTATCCAATTATTTGAAAGTGCCGATAAGCCATTGTGCAAACCGGTGGAAACTCAATTGTTCGAATTTATGGTTACAATTAAATGATACAATTAAATGTCCATTTTTAATAAGTACTAATCATCATCTTGGGTGTTTTCTTATTCTTCTCTCGTGCTGTCTCTTTACTTGTCCTCCGCTGCTGCAATTCACCTTCAGATTCCTGAATCTGGCTACATCAAAATGATTTAATTTTTTTCTAGTTTAAAGTTTAGGTCATGCACAAATATTTGTTTAAATTACAGTCACAGCAGCATCAACTTTGACGATGTCGTGTATTTGTCAGAATTCTGAGGCACAGTAAACTCATTTAAATTTACGACTGTCTCGTGCATTCACTCCCCAAGCTGGCAGTTTACAGAGCCCATCATTTCATTCAATTCCCTTGAGGATGGACTCAACGATCTCGTTTAGCTCACCGAAAGTTGAAGAAATGAGGTAAGTTGGAATTTAAAGTCGGGAATCGTCCTTCAACGGAAGTGACCTAAAGTCCCACATATTCGCCCCAATACTTTCACTACGCTTATGCACACAACTTACCTCAGTAGAATGTTAATTCTTCAAGCTTCCACGTAGTCTCTCCTCCGTGTATAAGTGTTTGTAGATTTCTTGCCGAGATACCTATCAACCAATCTATTGCATCTTATCTTGGTAAAGGTTTCTCTATTTTCTCTAGTAGGTTTCATTGGATTGAAAGGACCTGGAATATTCTTGTCCTTTCACTGAGCTCCTTTTTCTTCCTCCTACTTTCACTCGCGTATCTTTCTTGAATGACAAATCATTCTTTAAACCAAAGGATCAACGTAGACTCCGCAGAGAAAGCTTTGGTCACGACTTTCTCCGATGATTTTCAACTCCCCACTACTAAATCAAGAGCAGGATTAATCGTAAAGCGAAAGAGCCATCATGGATGAGAAAGTTTGGAGTTCTGTTGGCTTGAGAATTTCAAGACGTCAACTACGATGTGTAAGCATATCTTTATTATAAATCCTGGGGAGATTAGGCTTATCAGGCTAATAAGGGAAGAAGGGATTTGTGTCACATTTTTAAGTTTTCTGGTTTGAGGCCAGTTACCAGTTTTGTCTGTAGACAGATGATACTAGATCTTATACACCTTTCCTACTTTCTCTGACTGATATATGATGAAGATAGTAGAAGACTGATGTGCGCTGTTCTTCTTTGGAGAAAGAATGGTTTTCCATTTGGCTTGTCATCCACCTGCGTACTCAAGGAAAGGTGTGCAAACAGAGACAAAATTCTACAAAGCTCATTTCACAGGATTAGCAGAAGTCTTGGGTGACACCAACTCCATGTCAGTTTGTCGTGAATCTCCATTAAGCCTTGACACCAGAAACCACTTTGAATTTGCATAATGGACTTTCACCTTAGTTCCCGGTGCCTTACTTCGTACGGAATAGATTATTTATTAAGTCTTCCCTGTGGTTCGTTACAGACAAGGTGAACTTTATGAACTTACCTGCTGCTCCCTCAATCAACCACACACAATGTCTTTTATACTTTTAACCAGGAAAGTTGGACAATAATATAAGCTTTCGTGCACTGCCGAGGATGTTGACTGCAATACAAAAATAATTATGCCGTGACATACCAAATTGAATTACAAGAATACGTCAATTATGCATGCAATATTGCGCACCATACCCTAAGGCATGCACACGCTGACATCAGGATGTACATGAAAGAGACAACGAGTAATTAACTTTTAACGAGGATTTAATGCAACAGATACTAAATGAGGATTAATTAAACAAGCCGTATTATGTGATTTAGGCCCAGAAACAGTAACATCCTGATGAGAATCGCCTACACACTTCATTAATAAACCTTGGACTTCAGAAAGTATATCGTAACAACTTGACGAATCATTCCACACTCACTTTTTTCAACCACTCTCCATAATTAAATCCGAGTTTGTCTCACTCTGCAATTCTGCGTTTCTACTGGCTCAAAATGTCTATCACTATTTCCAGTTTACTACTGATTCTGTGCATTTCATCAATTCAATGCAGTCCAGGTAATAAACTTAAAATAAAGCACCTCTCACTTACTTTTACTTCCAAACAATTCCCCATATAATTTTTTATGCAACCTCAAACTGCAGTTTCAAATGATGACGACAAGTTCGCAATCGCCTGGAATGGAAAGTACACTGCTACTTCTTGTGACTTCCTCGGGAACGATTTGTCTAATTCCAAGACTAATTCTGACAAATGCTACTCCCTTTGTGCAAGCACAGACGGGTGTACTCACTTCACATGGAGTGGATTTAACGGAGGAACGTGCTGGATGAAAAAAGGACCTGTATCTCCAGACGACGCTACTGCAACTTCAGATCCTGGAATGTTATGTGGTTATGTAAAACATTCCGACAAAATTCAACACAATTCAGAGCCCACTGAACCAACTCATTCTGAAAATAATAATAGTGAAGAATCACTTCCCACGAATTCTCCTCGTCCTCAAACTATCAACACATTTTATATTTGTCCGTCATGAATTCCCTGGAGAGAAGCAGAAATTGTGTGGGAAGCAGAGATTACCTCAGAATACTTGCGTACGTGTGTTTAACCCTTATTACCATATAGATGCAATTTGTTACAAACATATCATTCATATAATTTCATCTGCAACAATACATCCTATGGTTCAATTCCATGTACAATAAAGTATATGTGTGAAATAAACCTATAGAATCCATTATAAAGGAGCTCACACACGTCCACTTGATGACTTAATGATGTAAATTATCTCAAGTGTATAATTAGAGCCAACGGACGTGTCTACCTAGTTTGCCCGTTGTGTGTAGTTGGTGCAGTAAAGGATCCCCATAATCATTCACCATTCATGACAGTCACCATGATTTCTATCATCGCATGTGCAAGGAAAGTACGGAAAGTGCAGTTCTTCCCAGAATTGCCTTGTTCTGCAAAGCTTGCATTGCAATGATACGGCCTTTTAGCTTTCACTGGCACTTGTCGTTGGTCGTTTCTGTCCTGTGTGTCCCACGAGTCACGCAACCTTCTTTTGTAATACTTCCGTTGTTTTTCCTACCTCAGAGTGGTCATCATCATTGCGAATGATAAATGATAATGAAATTCCTGCCACAAGAGACTTTCTCTTTATACTCTCTCTACCCATTTACTCTCTCTCTCTCGGAGCATTCTTTTCTTCTCCGCCAATTTAAACTAATTGACTTTCGTGACTTTGCAAATTATTGGCAATAGGATGGAAACGAAGACAATGATTTTTGGTCACACACTCTGAACGGAACAACTCCATAACACTGACAATAATGAGTCGAACATTCTTTCTTTCAGTGAATTCCAATTAATTTCATTTCCATACTTTACTTTTCTATAGGCCTCTCTTCCCATCCTGATCTAGCTTAACAACTCCCCATCCATCTTCGTTCCACTTCTTGCGTTCAAATGGCAAGCGGATAACGATCTTCTCTCCCATTAAAAGAACTTTCTTCCAAGTTATAAACTGTTTGCCCTCGAATGCCCATTTTTTATTAGGAATTAAGATTTACTAAATCGAAATATAGACAACAATTATTCCGAAAACAAGAGCCAGAATTAGTCCGATTGTAAGCAAGGCCATGGCACTTTTCTGTTTCTTCACTGAGTAGATCTGGAATTCGAAAAAAACAACAACACATATCAATTAGTAAGACAAACTACGTAGTATGTACAAATACAATGCACGAGTTTCGTGTGGATTGCACATTCTCTCCATCAAAATGGATAAGCAATAAAATATACACAAGACAACCCCAAGAGGTCTTCGTCTAACCTGGAATGCCAACCCACCGAACAGCACAGCAGTTTGAACCGGAGAAAGTGTGACATCGTTAGACAAGTGAAGTGTAACCTTCGAGGACACACGACTAATGAATACTTCCGCAACAACATGGGATGAATTATTCAATATCTAAAAGGATAAAAAAGCTCGATATATTATTAGCACTACCACAGAGAAGAATTTCCCAGCAGTATAAATAATTCTCTCCTCTGCTCACTCCCATTGATTCTCATTAAATCCTTGAGTGGTTTCTTTAGTATTCTTTATGTGTTCCCTAAAGTGTTTGCGAAAGGAATTATGTATTATAGCTTCAATCTAGAAACTAGAATCTAGAGGAAATCAAAAGTCACCCAAGATAACCACATTATATCCCTGCCTAAAGGATTCCTTTGAGAGAAATTTAAACCCTAAAAATTCCATCAAGTTGCAACCCCACATTCATTCCCTCTGCGGTCCAGATGCACTTAATAGGTGAAACAACTCTTCTTTTCTTTCATTAGTTTTTGGTCCTCTGTGGATTGGCAAAATTATTTCTGGCGAAAAGCTTCTTTTTCCCATTACGAAAAAGACTTTCTCGACACCACTTTGTTTCACTCGTTTCTTTTCCTTCGTCTCATCTTCTTTCTTTAGATATCGGGACAAAACTTAAGCCATCTACACCACACGTACTCATCTTGTGTATGTGTGTCTCTTACTCTTTTAGAACTCCCCACTATTAGAACTTCTGCTCTCGTGTGTTCTTTAGTAGAGATCGTAGGTGATGCTTTTCTTTTGCTATAATTAATCCTTTTCATTCAGGAAGAACAAGGAGAGATACTATAAGGAGGACTGCTCCTTGAAAGAGGATTTTCCTCTTGGGTCCACCTTCTTCTCTTATCTATTATTATTCGTCCCTTCCTCTTCGTCTTACACACTCTCTCTACAGCTATTTTGCTATTTCTGTGGTCTCATTTTCTTTCCAATCGAGTGGCTAACTTCAAAGGAAACTACCAGACTTCTAAAAGCACTAACGTCTAGCAGAAAGCCAACAGAATCAAATGAAACATCTGCTTGTACAGCTAACTTCATGAGGGAATAGGGCAAAGAGCTGTGTGGAATTCATCTCGGAAACTTCATTTCGCTGTCATATATAAAGATACTAATAAGGACTAGAGGGAATTTGTTTTGAAACGGAGCATAAAGAGGTCTTATCTCTTTTTGAGAGATAAGCAGTGGGACTCTAATAAAAAAGAAAAGAAGCTTCTGCTTCGTGAGGCGACGTTGGTGGGACAGAATGATGTAATACATCAAGAAATATTTGATGGAAACACACAAAATGATATTCTTTCACAGTTGTGGGATTTTCCAGGAAGTACTACGGAGTAGGTGACCCAGATTGGTTCCGTTTCAATATCGATATTTTTCCCATTAAGAATTGAGATGGGAATAAAAAGGACACAAATCGAAAAACGCGTCTCAGGAAACGAAACGAGAAAAGAGAGTAAACGAGAATTTAATCTTCTTGTGACTTCCGAAGGACTGGTGATGTATTGTGTGAGTGTGTAGAGAGTTTCCTAATTGGTTTACATTATTTTAGAACAAAGATGTCTAAAAAGCCCTACGAGAGTCAGAGAAGTCAGCGTGGAACAAAAACTCCGAGTTATGTAAACAATTAACTAATTAAGAAACTAATTACGTACTTGGAAATTGGGAGTAGGTTTGCTTTGCTGCTGGTCCTTCTCAGTTGAAGTCGTAGAAGATCCCGAGTCTTCTTTAGTTTTGGGAGATGTGCAGATTGATTCCCATCGGAAATTCAAGGCAGACGACCTTTGGCTTTCTTTGGCTTGGATTTCTAAAGTATTCGGGAGAAAAAGTCCCATCCGTGCGTTGCGGATGAAGGCGATTTCCTCGGTTGGAGGGCATGATATGCAAATCTCAGATAACTTTTGAAGAAAAAGTGAAAATCTCTTGTTAGTTCCTTTATATATGCACATCATCTTCATTACGGAAATAATGATACGAAAACCATATCACACACACTCTCTCTCTCTCTTGTGCAAAAGGAAACGAACTGTTGGAAAGTTAAAACTTCGAAGTTTCACTGATTGCAGGAAATTGAGTAATTTATCTTTAATCAAGTAACTTTTGCATAAAAGACAAGAAGGAAACTTATGGAGAAAGTAGTGCAAGAGAAAGCATGATTAATTGAATAGAACAAATACTTTCCCCTCTCTCCCCACTCACATGCTTACAACTGTTAGGACTTACATTTTGTAACTCTAAAGTAAGGACTTCACTTCTGGACGTATTTTCTAAAAAGGAAATTGTTGATAAGTGTTTCTGTCCGATTATCACAACCTCTTGATTTGAGTTGAGTATCTCAAAGTCTCCAACTCCACCTTCTGCAAATTATTCATTTCATTAATTACTTTCAAAATCCATGATTTAAAGAGGACATCAAAAAGTCTTTCAAAAAGCACACCCAAGCACGCAACTGATAAAAAGTGGGCTTTACTTTTTATCTCTGGCACATTTAAGTGTGCACTCTCAGTGTGCATTCTCATTCATTATTCATGTCTCTCTCTCTCACACACACGAGAACCCGGACATTCCGTCCTTCACTTTAATACCTTACATGAAAAATTGTGCAAATATTTCTCTCTCTCTGAATTTTGTTGTCTTTCTGTAAACATTCTTCATTTTCTCGCACAATGGATATATTTTATTCTTAGAGACTGAGGCTGTGAACTTTTATGGAACGCATATGAGTTGGCAGTTGGCATACAAATACAATAATTTAACAAAAGGTGAAAGACAACCTCATTCATGTTTTCGTCTATGCCTGTGACATTAAATGTCACTGCTATCTTCATCTGATATATTGCTGTATGTTATTTTAAGTTACAGCATGTCAGGTGTCATATTTTAATAAATACTTTCTCCACAGAAAGTCATTCTCCTACATGTGCTCCACTTTCAAAGAAATAAATTATATTTTACTCCAAATCCCCATTCGACTGCGTTTACAGTTTAGCCACCTTGAAGCTGAATCCACGACCTCACCAGACTTGTGCAACTTCATATAAAAGAACTGCATTTCGACAAACCCATCAGGTAGATCGATATACCTTGTAGAGTATGCTATAAAACTTTCAGTAATTGCCGGATTTCTCTCCACAGAATTTGAGTGTGGTTTATTATTTACCCAACCTTTTGCAGTGTACCACCATAAGATAAAAGTTGTGAAATCAATCCAAAGCCACAATAAGCAACCCCACGAACTTCACAATTGAAGTTCGAAGCAGGAAGGGAATGTGTACTTATTGAAACTTGAAACTTACTTGGCGAGAGGTTTACACTGAATGACGAATGTCCCTGAAGAACTTCCAATGCTGCTGGACACCTCTCCGTAATTTCAATGCTTATCGATTCCATTTTTAGAACCACCCAACCGATTTGCTTATCTGCGTATCACTTTGTTACGAAACTAAAGCAAAATCTTCCCTTTAAAATCCAATTTCTCAAATTTATTCTTTGTTTCTTTCTATTCTCGGGTCTGAGAGTCACCGCCTCAACTCGATTGAATACCAAATACGCTGTGTGCTAGAGATCTGGTGCTTTCAGGAAATAATCCTCAATACTTTTTCAAGACAATGTATGTGAGCACTTAGTTAGCAATGCTGACTGACTGAGGAAGCCACGAAAAGACAATAGTGGGGAGATACTCAAGACACTTTTATTCTACACTGCTTACTCAAATGCTTGTGTAAGCCAACTTTCTCCTTAAAACAAACAATTCCCTTTCTCTAAGTTGGGACGACTAGAAAAACCTCTTTCCCAAAAAGAACAACTTTTTGCTCTCCTAGTATTTTAAAGTAGAAAACCTTCTGTTGCTTTTTCTATTTGTGGAAGAAATAGAACGACATGGAATTGGTGTTGACAGGTCTTCCTGTTTGATGTTCTTCTTGCATCAGGAATAATATAATTCTAAGCACCAACAGCCATTGACAATGCAGAAATTGAAATGAGCTGAATGAAAAATGGAATGGAATTTGTTTTTTGACTATAAATTTTCTGTTTTCACAAAAATGGAATAAAAAGCACCAGAAAGACTGAAAATGAGAGCACTATGTGTAAATATACGTTAATGCTTAGTACAAATAGAAAACGGTGACTTTCTATAATAGATTTTCTCTCGTACACTTTCAGTACGAACTCTACAGACAGCTACAGCTCTACTAACTTCTTATGCACGAACACGAACACTCTGTCTGTGCACAAACTGAGTCTGTGCTTCTGAATGCTACCCAATAACCCGATCTACTCAACTTCTGCAGAAGGAATGGTCTGTGTAAACGAAGTAACAGTGTCTTTTCTACTTTCGAGGAAACCTAAACGACCAGGAGAGAACCTTATGGGAGGACACACGGGTTTGGGTTTAGCCCAAATATTATTATATCCCGGAATTACGGAGCATCAGATGGGCCTGAAAATTTGAGTGGATGATGGACTATTAAAGAAGGGAGAGACTATTTCTTCCTCTTACGAAACAAACTCTCACGTGGATTGTAAATGAAAGTGACCCTCGCTGTCCTTGTCCCTGATGGGCTTACTTCTTCCCTTGGATTGGATTACTGGATGAAAGTTGTCACAAAATGAAAGAACCTAAGGATGAACACAATTCCTCAATTTTTATTGTTTTACTTGACTTCACACGCTAACAATAAAATATTATGATTTCCTTCCCCCTTTCAACATTCGTTTATTGTACACCCAATTCTCAGCTTTCAACTTTCCCAGTTTCTCCAGCAGGCAATCAGTCTGATCTGTGTAGTTTTCTTTATTTCTTACTTCTTACCATTGTCCATCAACCTAAGACCATATTGTTCTACGAACTTTTAGGAACTACTCTACAAGATGGATGGATCTGTGTATGCATACACTCCACTGTACCAGTTAATTCTGGTATGTGTCCCATTTCTCCATTCAATGAAATTTGGATGCATACCAAATCCTTCTTGATATTACAACTTGAGCTTTATTATTGCGACTTTACTAAATGACTTTAGGGATCTCTAGCACATTTCACATTTACTGTGTATCTGGAAAGCTAACAAAACTCATTTCTTTTTCTGCTACGAATGTTTGAGCTTAACACACACAGAGTTACAACACAATACACGCGAGAATCCCGTAAAGCGTAATAAACCCCCATAATACTTTGAAAGTTGGAGCACACTCCACAAACCGAGAACTGTGTGTGTGCTTCATTATGATAATACAACTTTGCTTTGGATAAACAAGGATGGAGAGGATCTTTTCGAAGGTTAATAATACGGATGAACCAAAGGCCTCTTTATCACGAAAATACATGGCAAACTGAAAAACACAATAATAAATTGTCTCATCCGCTCCTCATCTCATTCAAGCGAGTCATAATGAAAAGCTCAAAGAAAAGACTGGAGAGAGAAAGACTACGATTACAGCTATTTTATACAAATCTACAAGGCTACCTACAAAACTCCAAACTGGATTTAGTCAAAGGGAAGAATACACTTGCACAATGTATCTAATTTCTTGTGAAAGGATAAAAGAAGACTCGGATTACTTGCTTCTTGCAAAACTAATTGAACAATTTGCATGTAATTGGAATTATTAGCCTCGTTACGAGTTACGTGCTCCCTTCTCAAATATCTCGCTGGACTGGAATACTGCAATGATTCTTATTATTACTTTATCTCGGAATCTACCAAGATGCGGTTAGTTAAAAGTTGTAAGTGGAGTCTGTTCTGAAGCTGAAATTGGAATATTTTTGGGTTGGTGGAGAAATGAAATGTTTGACCGTGTAAAAGTAAAATTGAAGACAACGGGGGCTTTTTCATTTTCATAAACTTCCCGAAAACTAATGAACCATCTAACCAAACAAAGCAACTTAGCTTTTGTTTAACGTGTTATTCATAATAAAATAAATACCTATTAGATCCTTCCAACTATACTGCCATTATTAGGGCAAGGCCAATACTTTAATCCTTTCTAAGAACAGTGGTTTAGTGTAGCATCATTATCTTTTATACGTATTGGACCCAAGGTATCAACACTTCCAACTTAAGACAATGATTTAGAATTCACAAGGCTCGTTGGATCACCTAATAGACTATATAATATAATTCCTTTGGCCCATTACATCGTTACAATATCTTTTGAGGTAGCACGAAAAATGAATCGTCGAGACTGTGTTCGCCTTTCCAGGAATTCTTCTTTCTTCATTCTTACTTTCTCCATCCCCTGCAGGGAATTATTCCCATTCTTCTGTCTTCATGTAGAAGGCTAAGGCTTATTACGCGAGAAAAGTGTATAAGAAAAGATTACGCTACAGTCTTTCTGGTAGGCTGCGGAAGATCACAATGATGATGATGATGTTGATGATGAAGGTAATGATACATCCTTTGATGATTTGTGCACCTCTTGAATGCTTCCCTTCCTCCAGGGGGCTTCTCCTGAATCTTCCTAACTTTCTTCCTTTTTGTTTTTCTCCTTCCGAGGTTCTCCACTTGTTACCTTCTACTCTCCAAAAATATCCAGCCGCTTCTAACGATAAACGAGCACTTCCACCTACTTTCAGAGTTCCAAGTCTTCCAAGTACGAAGGATGTGGGAATGTGGCTTGCCAAAAGACCGTTGTATACATACATGCATGTCTCACACACTTTAAGAGGCTCCATAAGATTGGAACGTGTAAACGAGAAATTGTTCAGATTTATTGAAACACTTCAGACTACATAGAAGTGTAAATTGCTTTCTCTCATACACTCGTCACTCGTCATCATCTTCATGAACCTTCACTGGTGTCATTTTATACTGCAGCCCGTGAATAAGCTATTTCTCTGTCTCAACCTCCCTTCTCTTCCTGTCTTGCATTGTATAATATCATGTTCATAAGTAATTCGGACATTCAGAATCCGAATATATCGTAGACTTGTAAGTTGTAACGTGTAGACTCTAACTTGACACCCCAAATCTTGTGGGACTTTCTTGGAAGAAAGTTAAAACTAGAATCTGTGGAGAAAGTTGAATACTCGATAGTCTAGAATTTTAAGGACAAGGTCGTAATTTTGTTTCACAAGGGGAGAAAGGGAAATTGAGACGAACAAAGAATGGCTTCATGGAGAAAGTTGCACACATTCATTTCCCTGCAAGGGACTGAGGTTGGAGGTGAAGTGGATTATTCTCTGCACAAGATTTTGTGTGTCAGGTTGGATTGTTACAAGTCACTTGGGATTTCATTTGTCCGTGCCTGGAACATTTTCCATGAAGCTTGTATACTTACAAGTGTGGCTTGCATAGTCCTACTATATAGTTCTGTGGTCCTAGTACATATGTATTTCAGTTATTTCCACTTAATATTGGAATTTCCAATCTTCACCGACTAGAACTAGAAATGTTATGATGTATGATGTCTGCTGGGTAGGATACTATCTTCCACATAATCAATACATTCTGCACAACTAGACGTCTAGATTTTCTAGAGTCTTTATAGCTAGGCATCGAGATCAGGGAGCTAGGCACATATATTCATCTAGAACTCTCTTTTTACCCAATGCCACCCAATTCCATGAATTGTACGGCACGATATTTCAGATGAACACATCCTTGTATTCATACTTCAGACATACAACAGGGATCTCACACATTCAGACTTGATTTGCTTCGCTCAAGGTGCAATTTCAATTTTGTCTAGTGGCAGAAACTAAAATCTAGCAGTCGGCAGTCCTAGAAGTTAGAATGTTCACAAGACATCGAGAGGCTACGAACAAGCGGTGGAATCAGCGGTACATTTGATTCCTTTCATGCCAATAGTATAACAATAGTTTGTGATGCGACACTCCAGCAGACTCCAGCTCAGTCTGCTGCCAACTGCTTTTGTGGAAGGTTGTCGATTCCCGTGTCCAGACTCGCCGAAAGAGACGAAAGACGCTGTGGAGTACAGTTATTTTCATGTTCTTACTGTTGTTGCCGACACATCCGACGAGATTTGCCACATTTACAAGTAAGCAATGCGAGTATTTAATAGTAGTCCACACTAATTCCAACTCTTAATTATTTTTAATGAATTTTAATGCTTTGGATTTGTAGGTGACAATAATGGAACGACCGAAACGTGTGCCCAAGGAATCGAGGAAGCTGAAGGAGACGCGGGAGACAATACAATTGCTTATGCGTAATGTCGTCAACAAGCCTCCAACAAAAGCATTCATCCGATCGGCGAAACGTGTTGCGAAGGTTCGTGAGGAAACAAAGTATCGTGAGGAGTTGACCAATGCGCGGACAAATGCCAGTGCTGCAATTGTCAAGCACGGGAGTATGGATGGGGCAGCGACTACTTCAGTTCCGCTGAACATCCCGTCGACTGTCGAAACGAAGCGGAATCTAGTTCGTAAACGAAAGAAGGAGTTGATGAATCCGCCTGTAAAGATGATGGACCCCAAAGAGATATTGAAGAATCCGTCAAAAATGCTGGTGTCTCCGTATCATACGGGATTTCCATTAGAGAATTTTGAGGCGAAGGCTTGTGCCGATCCAAAATGTAACTTTCCTGTTCGAAGTTACATCATCCACAAGAATACACGAGTTAAAACCGAACCTGGATTTGCCTCGTTTGAAACCGCTGAAATGTGCTGCAATCCAGGTGTAAGTATGCTTATTATTTAACTATTTTAAATCATGCATATTCAGGGAACCTGGTGTAAAATAAGTGTAATTTTTTGTGTTCAAGTGCATGCAAATTCCTGCTTCACGTAAAACTAGGACCATGCCGATCGACTTGTACCGACAACGATTAAGCATTTGTGATGACACTTTACTTCGTGGACCTGAGCAAGGAACCACCTTGGAGTATGAGCTCCCCACGGAGGAAGATGTGTTGAATTTAAACATCGCTCCTCATCCAAATCCAGATCCTGAGGTGGTCATGAAGTTGGTAGAAGAGTACGAAGCAGCTGGGCGACCCAAGTTTCAGATGAAAAAGATCGGTCCGATGAATTCTGATGACTATCTACACAACATGTGCTTCGATTTTGAGGAGAACAAAAGGAAGAAACTCGGTTTGATCAAAGTGGAGAAAGAAGACGTTTTTGAATCTCAGGATGAATTCGACTGACAACTGTACAATTTAAATATTTTGCCTTTGTATTTTATGTGTGTACATCAATTAAATACAAACTAATTATTTAATTACTGTACGATCCAATTTTAGTCAGAATTACAGATTGTATTATACTGATTGCCCGTTGTACTTAGACATTCGACCGTCATCTCATTCAGAAAGAAATGTCTTGAGTCATTCAAATCCATATTTCACAGTTTATCACTTTTGCTGCTTGTTCATACAACCTACGATATTGCGACGACAACCCACAGACCAAAAAAGTCAGACAAGATGAAAACTGTCTTCCGTATTTCTCAACCCAGCGATGATCTCAGCTCTCAGTCCAATTTGAAACACGAGTAAAAGTTTCTCTTAGATCTACGAGTTTAGATTTAGTTACATTAGATCAGTGAAACATGTACTTCATGCATGCTTGTTGCTTTACTCCCAAACAACATCACAGATTCCTGTTATTGTTACTTTTCTGTGGCAGATGTGTCTCCGGGAAGAGGAACATAAGACGATGAGAATTTCAATGGAACTCTTCACTTCTCGCAACACTGAGTGCATGCTTACTTCTCACACTTTTTATAAAGGAAAAAGTTTTTTCTTCTTGTTCTTCAGATGCTTAGGCGATGTACAACAAAGGAAAAAAACTCCTTCCTCTAAGCTACTTTTCCTTTAACTCTGTCAATGGATGGATGGCGATGGAACTCTTGTAATACGAGAGAGAGTATTGAAGGGTTTTAACTTTTAAGATTTACTTTTACTTATGACACAAGAGAAGGTAGTGGACCGTGGAGAAAAGGCAAAAGTAACCGAGCAAAATTGGCAGCAGATTTCTTTTCCCTTGACGGAGTCATATAAACGAGAGCTTTCCTAGCTTCCAGGTGTAAAGGTGTAAATGCTCACTCGAACAAGAAAAGCTGGGCTTATTCCTCCGTCATAATATGATGAAAGTTGTGTAATGCCCAACGTAATAATATACACTGCATTGTGAGGACTTGGAGGATTTCACCCATATAGTCGACACCAGAAAGTTTCTGTCATCAATCTCCTTCAACTTGCAAAGCAAGCATGATTTCTTGGAGTATAAACTGTAAACTCTTCAAAAATGACATTCGAATAATATACCAAAGTGAATCTGTTCGTCATTCAACGGCAAAAAGATGCAAAGTCGAAAGCAGCTTTGGGTGTGAAAATCATCTGCAGAAAGTATAAAGTATCCATCATTTTCCCGTTTCCGAGACTTTATGATTGATAAATCTTTATTAAGATAAAATTGATTTTTATGCATCCCAAAATATGGAAATAGGGAGTATAAGATCTGAATCTCATATGTGTGTAGGGTAAATAAGTTAGTTGATGCGATGCATATCATGAAAAAGTTTTTTTTATTACTTCGGAAGTAATAAAATATTATCCTTCGTATATATCAAAGTAAAAGCCATTGCCAAAATACATAGTTACAAATATTCGTTTTTCTCTCATCATTTTCCACCAGGATGTTTTTCTTGCCAAAGGGGATTCACAGATAATATAAAGTCTTGTTAGTCCAAACTTTCAAGGAAATATTAATCGCAATATAAAAAGGAATGCCTACTGGGGGATCCGGTGTGGATGGTTGGTGGCCGGTATTAACGACGGGTGAATCTCTTCTGATCTCAAGCCCGGATATACTTACTTACACACACCATCTCATCTTCACTCGTTAAATTTTTCGCTCTGAGTTATGCTATCTTCACTTCATTCTGATTATCATCTGCTGGTGTGGATGAGATTATTGTGGAATTTTGTTTTTACTTCTATATTCTATGCACCTTTTAGTTACGCTTTTAGTCAATCCAATGTGACACGTCGTAAAACTTGCAAATTAAATTCCACTTTATTTCTAAACACAAGATTATTCAACGAGTGAATAAAATCGTAAACAGTTTCGAGTGATTCAGGATTTGCTCGTTCCTAGGAAAAGCGAGAGTTAGAGTTAATCAACTAATGCATTCATTATTGTGTTCCCACTCAATCCATCAATCAATCGGCCTAAACACGTGAACAACTTCAAGTCTATAAATACTTGACGTGAGTTGGCAGTCTAAGAAAACCTTAAAATTTTTAAGCTTCTTATTTAGTCCAATAACCAAACAAATCTCTTGATGTCAGCAAGATTTGTGATGTGATCTGGTTCAGCACTTTCTCCACGTCTTTCATCATTCACGACTGACGCATTTCCTTCAACTTTCCACGCAATTCTGAAGGCAAAATGTTTACTTACACATGATACCATTCAGAGGTTTACTTTAGACTAGTTTTTTTCGTTCTTAGATTTTTCCACCCCTTTCCTCCTGAAAGCTCCATTATACAATTTCCAATAAATGTACACACCTCCGGTAAAGAAAATATTGACACAATACAACACAGCGAAGACAGGCTTATCTACACTTTCATTACTTTCTCTCCTTGTATATCATTACATATATTAAATCTCCAAAGAAAACTAAGATTAAGCAAATGTTGAATGTGTAACACATCTACACATCTGTCTATGTAACCATTTGTTAGAGCCCCCGTGGCAGCTTCCATAAGCCTAAAAGCTAAAAGGTCAAAAGACCACACAAACACACACTTCTACAATTTGTACCTTTTTACAAAACCGTGCACTAAATTTCCTTCTCCTAAAGTGGCAAATTGTACGTTTCTAGCGAAGCCCGTATAATAGAGAAAGCGGAGAAAGCATTTATCTTCTGCGGAAAGTGACAAAAAGGCATTCTCACACTATTCCTCGTGTTCTCTGGGCGTTCACGTGCCTGTCTACTCAAAAGAACGTACTTTTTAAACTTACACAACCTACACGAACATTTTTATCATCTTTCTACTTCCTCCTTCTTTACTGTCACGGTGAGAATCTACGAACGAATGTCACATCAAAAGTGGAATCCTCTCCTCGCCTCCAGTAAAAGCTACTGGCTAAAATAGAAACATTCGTCTTCCACGCAGAGAATAGAACGCAGGAGAAATCCCTTTTGGTAAATCATCAGCAAATCTTTGTCTGTGTGGATGTGCTTAGGATTCCACAATGTCATCACATGTTTTCCCTGAGGACATTCTTCGTAGCTTTTAACGCTCTCCCACGAACGCTCATTTGTCACCTTTCCAAAATCTAAATGGTGGTGGACCCATTAATAACTTGACACTCTCTCTCTGTCTCTCGATTGTGTGTCTCTTTCTCTTTTTCTTTAAGAGCTCAACCCTAAGACATTAATTGCTGGTTGGTTACACGTATAAATTGCATTTGGAATCGAAACATTTTTACGAGAATTTGTTCATACTTTGTTCCATTAAAAACTAGCATTTCCAAATTAATTTCTTCTTTAGATGCGATTCTACAACTAGTAGTTGAGCATCTACAGAGCAACAACTTCGCAGTGCATTGTGTCTCATGAAAAAAATTCGTTCACACACTTCAGTGATTTAATCCTTAGCTCAAACTTTTACTTTTTTCTAACTATGTGGTGGGGTTTTGTACTTATTCGAAGTTCGAAGTACTTAATTTTTCAACAAGGAGTGAAAGGAGAAATGCTTGGAGCTCAAAGCTTAAAGAAGTATAAAAATACTCGAGATGATTGTATCCTTTTCCGCACCTCCTTTCTTTCCTGAGATTTATCCGTCGTCAAAAGTAATGATCTCTCAAGCTCATGCTCATAACTTCTTAGAAAGCCCGAGAATTTCTTCCGAAACATAGAATCCAAACTGCAAATGGGTCTAAGATGATGTCCTCAATCCACACTGAATGAGTGTATGCTGTTCTACAAGTCTCTACTACTACAGACAGGACAGGTCTACAAATTCGACATTTCATTTCGTCACACACAAAAAACCAACACACACGTCCCGCATTGCTCAAGGAATTCCAGACAATTTTACCGACTGGTTCGTACAGACAAGACCAATAATACCTTCTGATTTCAGCTTAACTTATTTATCTTAAGTGTTAAGGTTGGACGGAGTTTACTAGGTAGGCTATTACTTTTTACCGGATCCTCGAAATTATTGGAGTCTGTAGTAAAATCCAAGTGCTCGTTGAGCAGCTTAGCTTTTTCTGGTGAAAACTAGAAAAACTACATGCAAATGTAAGTTATAACATTATTTTTTAGCTCATAGTTTTCCGTTTGAAATGCTGTATCTCACTTATAAGGGAGATTCAATGGAGCTTCGCCAGTAAGCTTTGTCTTGTAAGCTAAAATAGTTCTTCTTTATATTCCTGGCAGAAATGGAACTGCGACTTTCTATAAACCGAAATGTCAAGGTTGAATTATTAACCAAGCCTGTTAAACACATGAGAAACTCTCGAGCAGGAGCAAAAATGATCTAACACTGCATAAAGCATAAAAGGTCTTTACGATGAAGATCATAATATTATTTCTACACATTCTTCCAATACAGTATTCATTCTGGTTTAGAGGCATAGGGAGTCGGTAGACTACATGATTGAATCAAGAGAAGCTCTCCTACCATAAGACCAATTTAGTTTCTGGGGTATTTTTCACACAGAAATGAAATAACTGACACACTTTGTGACATTGTGACAAATGGTAGGTGAGGAGCAATAAAAGTGTAAATTGATATGAAACACACACTTGAAATGGGCTTTTACGAGAATGTGTGGCAACTGCAATTACCACCACAGTATGTGTTGCAGTGTGAAGCAGGTGTACATGGGAAAGCCGTCATAGCTGTAGAAATATTTTCTTAATGTGCATTCGGGTCGTGGAGAAACCGTAAGAACTGATACAGGAACCTGGCCAATAAAATATTAAAGAAGGTATAATACGGTAGTACTCACACACTGTATGCTTCGGATGTTAGTGCAAGTAACTTTACTTAACTTTAGTTTAGACTCCTCGTTTTGTTTAGCCTGTGGCATACTAACTGCATTTACTGGTAATAAGTGCAAAAAATAGTTCGATACCTCGTCATAGCATGTTATTTCTACTGGGCTTGATTAGACTGTGAACCGTGTGCCATTTAGAAATTGCACACTTGAAAAACATACGGACAGGAATGTGTTGATCATTCCTAAGTAGAATGAGACTGCAGAAACGATGAACGAAGTATATAGGAAGTAGTGAGTGATGGTTTGTTGCGGAATGATGAAACCATTTGACCGTGTGGGTTGGGGTTTCTGAAACGTGATACATTGCACAAAGATCACGTTGCACCAAGTCTCCATTTAATCGAGATAGTTAACATCCCTCTTCGTTGAACGATTCCCTAAGATCCGAGATCACTTTTCACTTTCGAAGTAGAATACGAAACAAAATACTCAGGGTTAAGTGTTAAACCCAGACACAATCAAAGTAATGACCACAATTCATCAGGCTACGAAGTGAAAGCTGAGTGAATTTCTAATAATTATTATTCAAGAGGCACATCGTCAGTAAAGCTAATTCAATTGACGTAACCTCTTTTCCCTGTCCATCTTATATGAACTTCCTTATTTTCTCATTCCAACTACAAGCAGGAAACTTACGAATAAAAGCTTTTAATCCATTAGGACGATCTTTCATTCATCAAATTGACTCTGGAGATTTTCTTCAGTTCAGCTGTCTAGTTAGTGACTCGCCTCGAGTCTCGAGTATCAATTGCAAAGACAAACCCTCTGAAGGAACCGTTTCTTTAAGTCTCCTTTCTTTGTCGAGTTTCTTTTCGCAGTATCATCCACCTTTTTAAACTTGTACATATTGGTTAAATACGACCTCGTTTTAGACTCTCTCACCTTCTTCCAACACACGATGAGACTTTTTCCCTTTATCCTCCATTCGATCCACACTAATCCCTTAGGAAATCTATCTTTTATCCTGTCTTTCCGCTACTGTCTGTTCACTTTCTTTACCTGTCTGATTGTCTCTCGCTTTCTCCCCACAAGTCTAGCTTTAGCCTCATCTCGATTCAGCTTCGTGAAATTCAATATCTGTCCCAAAATATACTCTACACTTCTCTCCTCGTTTGCTTTTCAATTTAGGATCGGATTGGGACCAAATGCTGAATTAATTATGCCTCGTATAGTCCTATCCGAAGATCCGAACTACCCGAGTTGGCCTTATAGGAGTTCATATGTATTTTCTAAGGCTTTCCTGTGATCACGAGGAACCCGATCTCTCTCCCAGAATTAATATGAATCTTTGATAAATCGAATTTAAAATTGATCAAACTAAAATTGCGTAATATAGGGTTAAACAGGCATTTACTATTCGGTGTTCGACAAGATGTAAAGTTGAAAGTGACAAGGAAGACATGAACACCACCGCGAATCATACCAGGAACAGTGGAAAGTTCAATCTTGCTCCTTTACTTCTACACGAGAAGAATGATTAAATGTCACAGCTCATTGAGCCAAAAAGTAATATTTGATGATGTGGCTTTCCTTCCAAGTCGCAGGATAATTTGGTTATACTCAATCCGTCGTCGGCTTGTCTCTAGCCTTAGCATAATCATGATCATATAGATTTGAACACACGCATCAATGCACATCGCACTCTCTCATCTTATTAAATCTGTTATATTGAACTTTGCATCCTTGAAATCGAATCTGTGCGGCTAGTCCCTGTGGTTGTGGATAAAACAGTTCCTGATCTACGGCAGCCGAAGCATCGGGAATGGTTTATTATTAGAAGTGAAACGAGAATATGCTAGAATTCTAAAACGTGTATTAGCTGACGCGGTGTATGCATAATATACTTTCTCCCTCCCTTGCGATATAATGTATGCATAACTATATTAATAAGAGCGAGAGAAGAGTTACCAATAGTTTGCATTGACAGTCAATTAATTATAATGAGACAAGACAGAAAGATCGGTTTCAGAAATTTAACTCTGTAACTGAGAGAAAGTGTGAAAGCTGAAATCTTCAATATGCGTTCCATGCAGAAAGGCAAAGAGGCAGATACGGTGAAAGCTATAAATATAAGATTGATAATCCTCCCCTCTACATCCACGAGTAGTATATGGAAATTACTATGAATATAGGAAGACGAAGTAGCAGGGATTCACTCAGCCATTCCACATTTGCATCCACTCAGACGCACAGTAACCAGTGAGCAATATCAACAGCCAGCCAATCTAGTTAATGTCAGACTGACAAGTGGATGAAAGTCATTCTATCCCTTCAGCATGATTAATGAACTGGCGAAATGTAACTTTTGGAAGCAATGGATGCAATTTCCCTACAAAATGAAAACGTGAAAGCTTCAGGTGATCAAAATAATTGGCATTCATCTAAACAGTGCAATGGATATTTCCACCCCAGCAAAAAACTGTGACGATGAAACTGTGCTTCCAAACTTTGAATGTGATCCAGTACCTACTATTGCATACAGAAAAATAATTGCAGTGTTGTATACGAGACTTGAATGTTGCATTTGATACTGTTTGATTCTTTACTCCTAAATAGCTTGCTTTTATGCAGGAATATTCAATCTGGAAATAGAAAGAATCGAAGCAGAAATCCCAAAATTTGTATATACATTCTTTGCTTAAAACTGCACGAATAAATACATGTAGATTCAGACAATCTGTAGACTAGAGTGAAAGGCTCAAATCTCCTGGGCCTTAGCTGGCTCATGATCAATTCAATCTACAGGTTGTATGAAATGTCACGTTCTATTTATTTAGTGTCACGAAGTGAAAATAAACGATCTGTAGAAAGGAGACAGCGGGAGGTGAGAACCCGTGGAGATCTACAGATTTATGTATTCCGTATTTGTTCTCTTATGTAAACCAAATTGAAATCAACGATGAACATCTCAATGCTGAGTGAACAAAAGCGCAAATCCAATTTTATTCACAGGATGTTCACTTCCATTTCCCAAATATCCCAATGAAAGCAACAACACTAATTCTAATATTGACTCGCAAACGAAAGAAAATTGGGAGTTTGTTTCAATACAAAGCACCCACACACAATATACCCAATCTCAATGGAAGATTAAGTTAATGAAATGCAAACATGGTGTATTTTCATCTGTTGTCTGTTCAGCAATAGTCTTTTCAACTACAAATGGCAATGGCTAAAACATCTCATGTTGTTTGCATACGCGTTGAATCCTTGAAATTGGCACAAGTAAGCAATTCTATAGAATTCCAGATTACACTTGTACAAAATTGTATACGACAGTATATACTACCCTCATCTGATCATCTCTTTACATAAAAGAATAATATCTTAATAGAATTCCAAATGCCAAGCTCCATAGAACTTCTATGAACCATGAGAAACCTCATCTAAACTTTGAAAAGCATTGATTAGGCACTAGGAAACACACAGTAGCGCTTTCCTTCTAAGACACACACAATAAAGCCTTCTGACTCAATTACTTAAGTTTGGCTAACTAACTCCCGTAAACATATTAATAATAAAACAGCTAGAGTTTGAGATCGGATGTGGTTGATGTGTGTAACTTTCCAAGTCTAATACTGTGTATGTGCACAGTTTGATGCTGATGCGGTTTTGATAATAAACTTAATGTGAAATGCGGTTTGCGTGTACTTGTTTGTCTTTCTCCATCTCATCAAGATCTTTCAGAGAGAATGAGAAATAAATGCCCACTAATCCTACAAACCCGTTCACTCTTAGTAAGCGAGTTTCTCCTTGTATTGTGCCTTGAGTATGTATCAGTATCAGCTACAGTTTCGTTAATGTTGATCTCGTTGTTTTTATCCATAAAATATCTTCTGGTTCCCTGAACATTCTTCGTGAAGTTCAGAACAACTCTGTGGAAATTAAAGCTTAGGACTCCAATAATCATGTCATTAGTTTTATCGTCACTATAAACATAAAGCCGTAGGGTTAATAGAGGATCAAATTGTATGGAAAGAAAGAAAATTAAAGCACCTGTCAGCCTGCCTTACCTCCTACAGTCCGACTCATCCCCAAATGAACACATAGACAAAGGAATTCACGTCTCACATTCTCGTTAAGACGATTTATGCCCATATTCATCTCAGATGAGTGAAGGTTAATGTAAATGGACTTTCACAATGTGAGCTTCCGTAAGAGAAGTCTAAAGCAGACCACTCCACTGTGCTTTCTCTTTCCTCTTCTGTTTGGGCTATTCTAAGAAGTAATTTCCTACACAATCATTTTTCGTCATTACCCGTCCAATCGTTCTCATTCTGTTCTTATTGCTTTTGATAATCCTCAGAATTCCTCGAAAATCATTATTCCTCTCTTGTCTTCACATGTAACAGCATCATCTTTTACATGTGAGAGACAGATTAACATTTGCATGCAAACTCCAGCCTAAACACAAATGGCAAATTGGCAAGAATTCCCCAGGGAAAACACAATGACAGAAGTAGTCTCTGTTTTCCACAGGGTTTTAATTGATTCCTCAAAATGAAGCTGTACAAATGTAGATGAGTGGGTTGTCGCTAGCCTGGGGTGACGGACAGGGACAGACGTAAGACTAAGCTGGGATTGCTCAACAATTAAGCTGAACAGGATGATTAATAGTAACATAAGTGATCTACTTGAACTTGCATAATAAAGTGGGATGTCTCAGCTACCGCATTAAGTACCTACACTACTTTAGATTTGGATCTCGTTACACAATGAGAATCCTGAGGCTACAACCAACCCAAATAAATGCTAATGGAGTATAGAGGTGGAGTGTGGTGAGGATGAGGAAAGAGAGTAAATACATACCACACGGTTAATAGATGAAAGTTGATTGCGCAAAGATGTAATAAATCTCGTCTTATTTCCATTTTCACCTTGTAGTGTTCCCCAATACGATTTCACATGCATCCTTGATACCATTCTTGAATTTAAATTTGAAAGAAGAAATCTGCGCAAAACTATTATATCAGATAATGTAGATTACAGGCTCGAGTGAATGAAGGTTTTGAACTGAAAGTTGTGTTTATAAATTATTCAACATTATGGCAGAAAGTGGTGAATGAAGCAAAGCGAGAGAGGAACACCGATGGGAATTCATTTTAATAACATAATCCTTCTGCCTTCCAAAATTACGCTCTTGGAACTTCCGTTGCGGCCTGTCTCCCTACCCACAGTTTGCAGAATTTGATGGAAGAACCAGACACACACCAGAAGTAGAAGCGAACTCTGCAAAACCTGAAAGCTCAGGAAATAGACTTGAGACAGTGCTTACGCTTTTCATGGGCACTGCTACTCTCCATTTGTATGCCAACACCTGTGTCACTTTTCCCACTTGTGATGCACAAGCTCTTCGAACTTCAGCTTTTAGTTTTAAGAAAGTATCCTAAACCATGAAGTCATCTGCAAACTAAATCTTCAACAATCACGAGTGTATTGATCTTTTATGAGAAGAGACTTTTCATTGATTCTTATCTTCAAGTCTTAGACGGAAATTCACCTGCATGTCTATCAAACGCAAACTGACTGTACTTTCTGTATTCCACACTCTGCTGAAAAGTTCGCACATAAACGTAATGTAATTACTTAATGAAAGTAATTAAAACCAGACCTAAGAAAAGAAGAAGATGTAGTGCAGAGAGAAGAGCATATTACTTCTATCCTCAAATAAGAGAGAGAAAGAAAGCAAACATAAAGAGCTAAGCAAACTTGATGTGTCTATATTAAGGCAGCTGAAATTTATGCATGGTACTATTAAATCTCAAGTTGTGAAAGCACTGTGATTAATATACTCTGTCCTCATTTGATGAAACGAGTTTCTGAAACTTCTCAAGAAGCTTTTTGAACTGCCTTCTGCTTTTGTAGCGTTTTACTTAAAGAAACTCATTTGAACAAGGGGGGTTTAATTGGTTGAACACACATTTATTGCTAAAACGATGGCTTGTCGAATACCTTCCACACTTGAGAAAATCATTTTAAGAAATACGTTCATTAAATTATTATGGATCTTTTCCAAGAGCTGAATTCTAAATGGTTTGGCAGGCAGTTTATCGTCCTCCAAATAGCAAACCTTTTTAGTAATATATTCACAGGCACACGGGAAAGTGTTTTATAGCGAACACAAGTCGAGGGCAAAAAAGCTGCAAATCATTTTTCATCCTTCGTTTAAGTATTTCCTCTTTTATTTTCACGCTGCATGCACTTTTTGGAAACTGCCAAACTCGATATTTATTACTCTTCGAGTTTCCTTCGAGCAAATGAACTCATTAATTTTATGCTGTTTTCTTTGCTGCATTTAAAGTTTTGCATATTTAACTGCTTAAAATATACAATTAGCTCCTTGTTTTACAACAAATCAAAGGGCAAATCACTACATTACAGTTCATTACAGTACATTATAAACCCTTGATGAGGCATATCTGCAATAAAATTTTCGAGTGCGGTAGGACGGACACACGCTACATGAAAAATTACGTTTTGTAGTTAGTAAGAGGCAGTACATTGTAGTTCTGTAAGATTATGTAGGGATCCATTTTTGAAAAGCTCAAAGTTCGGATCAAATGAAGCAGTAAACACATTCAACTGAGTGGTAAATTGGATCGCAAAGTCAACCTTGTAATTTATGTGCATAATTCCTCGCTAGCAGCTCCTCTCGTATCATCAGTCAACTTCCTTCCCACTCCTTCCGACATTTATAAAACTTTTTATCAGTTTAATTAATTTCTCTAAATACTCGTAAGACATGACAGAATCGTAAAAAAACCTCCTTTAAACTCTACAAACATTTCAGACACACACCAGCTTCTTCATTATTTTATTTTAGTACCATTCAAGTTGGAATGACGGAAAGAGCACTTTTACTTTTTACAAGTACTTTTTAAAGCAAGGAAAAAATCTTCGCTTGAAACTTTTTAGCGCTTGGTTTTTTCTTTAAAATGTTCGTAATAAATTACAGAAACTACAGGGCGAGAAGGAAATAAAGATAGTCACAGAAATAATCTTATCCCGCACGTGTTAGCTAAATTAAGCAAACGACCAGACTACTAATGACCTTTGTATACTTAAATAGTGTATCTACAGTAGAATCTCTATCACTTAAACATCATTAATTCAATTCAAGTTCTTATCTAAAGCAAAAAACAAATAAACCATTCATCTTTAATTTTGAAAGCTGAGACATTTACATTATAGTTGAATAAAATAAAACAAAATCATTCCAATCATGCCCACCTCCGCATCTGATTCTTTATGAGGAAACAAAAGGGTGTGAAAGGGTAATTGTTTCTGATTGCAAAAGCATACAAAATTGTAAATGACTTACTGCGCGTGAAGTATGGAGATGTTAGTCATAAACATAAACATATGGATCCACTTTAGGTCACTGGCAAATTACAGTTCACTACTTGAATTTTTAATGAATTGCATGTAGAGATTTTGATACCCTAAATCGTGAATGAAGAGCATAATGGGCGAAATCCATATAGAATTTTTCGGTTTACTAGATCATATTATTGTCTGCTGTTGTACTTTATACTAATCCAAATCATCTTGCCAATGACTTCGTGTTTTGAGATGATCATTTGTGATGCAAGGTAAGTAATTCATTCATAAGTTAGTCAGCTGCAATTTGCACATGCATTTGTCTTCGTAACCTGAGATGGTAAATGGGATGGGAAATGCCAGAAGCAAAAAATATGAGGAAATAGATTCCGCTAAGAGACGTTTGCTAGGATATTTCGTAACATGTTGATTTGTATGAATGAAACAGATTCTTATAATAAAGCTTCCTATTCTTTAGAAGTGTACCTAAAAGTTAGACTTTTTTGGTAGAAATAAGTCAAAACTTTGTGATTGATAGGTTAAGTTTATTTAATTCAATGATCCTTTGTAATTATGTCTTCGCCTAATTCAATTTCGCAAAAGTTAT
>JAQGAD010000419.1:0-39793 GCA_034696625.1 Isotomurus palustris | reverse complement strand
ATTGTCGACTGAAGCTGGGAGACATAATGTAAGTGGGGTGGATTGTCGACTGAAGCTGGGAGACATAATGTAAGTGGGGTGGATTGTCGACTGAAGCTGGGAGACATAATGTAAGTGGAATGAATAGATTGTCGACTGAAGCTGGCTAAGCTGGGAGACATGGTGTAAGTCGGGTGGATTGGTGTGCCCACTATGGAGAAAGTGGAGAAAGCGGTTGGTGCTGGTGGCAGATGGTGTGGCAGTGGTTGCAGGGGAATGAGGGTGTGTGTGATCGATTGGTGTGAAGTGAAGGGGATATTGAGCGGCGCACGATTGACCTAAATTTTGCGCAGACCGACTTGGGTGCCGCATTGGAGGGCAGGGGGAGAAAGCACGTCTAGACACCCACTTTCTCCCTGCATATTCACAAATAAGGGTGCGGAAATGATCTCTCCAAACAATTGACACTCTCACTAGTTACTCACACGCCGTCATGAAAGGTCCCAACACCTCCTCGTCCTAACAACACTCCAGACCACGGTACGTACCATCCACGCCCCCACCAACCCGCACCTCCGTCACCTCACCCATACATAAGAGAGAGCGTAATAATATATAGGTCTGCGCCTCAGTTTATCAGTGTGGTGGTGGTTGGTGGTGATAAGTCCCGTAGGTAGGTGCGACTGTTGACACTCGTCGTCGTCCCTTCACCAGGTGCTGCGGAGGCAGTGACGACGTGTGTTTGTGTGACAGGTGTGTCAGTGCGTCCTTTATCCCAAGTGAGAGTGCAACAATCGCAGTGAGACTCTCCTCATTAGTCGTGTGGTCATTGATTATTACCAAAGAATCAGCGTCAGCGCCCATGTGAGGTGTTATTCAGTAGGTAGGTTGTTGTAGGGAGGCGAGTGTCCCGAGGAACGGGTAATCCATAAGAGATTGTTGTGTTACTCATTTATAAACACCAACCACACGTTTATAGATCCATTAAGCCATCCCTCCCTGCAGTCCTATTGATTTCACCTCGTCATCATTAATTACTCGTTTCTATCAATCGTATTATTCATCCCTCCATTACTGACTTCGCATGTGGACTCCCTCATTAATTAGTGTGTATATATCCTTTATGGCCAAAGTTCCCACAGGAGCCAGTGTTTGCTCACCTCCAATTAGTGCAGGTGCACTCAGGCATCGATGCAGGCCAGTAGTAGTCATCGATCCAATAATCCACTGAGGTCATTAGTCATCCTGAAATCCTGATCCATCGATACGCATTGATTTACCGAGTTCACCCTCCGCAGTCCATCTCAGGTGTCAGGTGGAATTGTAAAACAGGATGTAATTGTGGTCCTGTGTTGTGGCATCATCAAATATTCATTGACTTTATTCATGACTCGCTCTCTCTCTCACAACTCACAACATCTCCGTTCGAATTTCGAATGTAATCATCATCCGTTGGCCCTTAACAGCCACTAGCCACATACTGATACTCTCCCTTCTAACATTTAAGAGGTGAAGGGTGAAAGCACTTAATGGCTCAGATTGACACGACCATGTGTTACTCTAATAGGGTGTTTTGTTACGCCAGCCCATAAGCTGAGATTGTTTCGTGAGTAATTTACGTGTTGGAATGGCCATGTTGATGGCAGTTTGCATAATGGAGTGATGAAAGTGAAAGGCTGTTAATAATATTCTGTGGTCATGTGTGTTATCAGGTTGGCAGCTGCAGAGGCAGCAGCAGCGGAGAACCGGAGTGCGTCGAAGGGGAAGGGAGGAGGCAGTGGGGACTGGAGTAGCGTCCGGCCGTTTGGCTTTCCACTGATGGGGTCGTCACGCAAAGGGGCGCATGGGGCCAATTCTGGGGGCGAACAGCCCCCGGGACCTTCTTCGCTTTTCTTCTTCACAGACGACACCAAAGTCAGGAGATGCACGCGCTTCATTATCGAGTGGCCTCCCTTCGAGTACGCAGTTTTGTTAACCATCATTGCCAATTGTATCGTCCTCGCACTCGAAGAGCATTTGCCCGGAGGGGACAAGACTATCTTAGCACAAAAATTGGTACGTCAACACACACAAACTCACCCAGTCACCCAATATGTTTGTGTATTAGAGTGTGGGGAGAAAGTTGGGTGCAAAAAAGTGTCTCCAGTCTGTTACTCATCATGATGACATCATTGGGTGTGTGGGTATGTTTGCATTTAGGAACTCACGGAGCCTTATTTCTTGGGGATTTTTTGCGTGGAGGCCTCGCTCAAGATACTCGCATTGGGCTTTGTTCTACATCGTGGTGCATACCTTAGGAATATTTGGAATCTCATGGATTTCATCGTCGTTGTCACCGGGTAAATCGTCACTTTCACCTTATGCCAATCAATATTTTTAGTGTGTGTAGCGATGATTCTTGAGTACGGGTACACTAGAGAAACTTTTTCAGTAGATAGAGTGAGTGTAGAGTAGCTATATTATGGATGGTGGAGACAATGTAGGGAGTAACCCAGAGTAGCTGATCCCAAAGTAGATAGATTTGTGGTGGAGTCTTTACGAGAGTTTTTCTTTTTGCCACAATGGAAAGCTAGGTCCATGACGCTTTTTGCTGAGTCAAAAGTGGAAGTGGTTGACTTGAGGATGCTCCGCTCATTCCGAGTTCTCAGGCCACTTAAACTCATCTCCAGAGTGCCTAGTGAGTTCCCCATCATTCGACCATATATTTGACTGCCGACTCTATTTTTATACCGTGGACAAATTGTCGCATGTTCAGATGAAACCAAAATGCATCTTAATGAGAGTGAAATAGTAGAGATAAGGTGCCAGTGGCAGTTCCCTGTTGTCGTCCTTAACCTTCGTCTCTGACTGAGTGAGTGTAGGGTGGGTAAGTGAAAGCTTAAGCTTGTTGAGTGCCTCAAGGGAATTGCCACTGACGGAGTGAGTGTCCAGCTGGTGTGCATCTGAATCCATACCTACGCCACGAGGAATGTATCTTTTAGTATGTGAGAAAGTAGATGTAGTTTTCATTAGATGTTTACTTCCTCCCTTAGGTTCATCACGCTGTTTGCTCAAGGAGAAGTTGGAGTAGATCTTCGCACCCTACGAGCCATCCGTGTGCTCCGACCTCTTAAACTTGTCTCTGGAATTCCGAGTACTGTTCTTTAGACTAATAGAATTCTAGACGTATTCATAGATCGTAATCGTAGCTTAGTTTACACTCAGTAGCAATGTAGTCTCACTTTCCCCACTTTCCTTTTACTTCCTCAAAACTTCTGACCTAGTTTCCCTTATGTACCACTTCCTTTATTCCCCACAAACAGAATCGATGTGCACTTTCTGGAATAACTTGACTGTCACACAGGATGCATGAACTTAAATTTAAACGATGAAATGCATGACTGCAGCATGATGCATAAAAATGACTCAGCTTCAGCTTGACACCTTATGTAAGGAGAGTGAAGATATTTCTAACTGGCTTTCTGGGTGTGGTGGACAGGTTTACAGGTCGTGCTGAAGTCGATAATCAAAGCGATGGCACCGCTTCTTCAGATCGGTTTATTGGTTCTCTTCGCCATTGTCATATTCGCTATTATCGGGTTAGAGTTTTATTGTGGGGTATTGCATCGTACATGTTACAGCCTTGAAGACTTAGGTGAGCCTCCCGAAGAAGATATAATGATTATGATATGAGCAACCACCTCACCTAACCCAATCTAACCTTAAAACAGATGAGATCGTAAAAGAGGGTGAGTACCCTACGCCGTGTAACCCTGATGAGCCAGACGCTCCCCAGGGGTCGTATACGTGCGACGCTTCGATTTCGATGTGTCAGGATAAGTGGATAGGGCCGAATTTCGGCATCACCTCTTTCGACAACATCGGATTCGCTATGCTCACCGTGTTCCAGTGCATCACAATGGAGGGCTGGACTCCCATCCTCTACTGGGTCAGTCTCCCACCCTTTCTCCTCACATTAACCTCAACATGTCTATGACCTCAAACCTTAACACTGTTGACCTTATTAAATATTAACAATACTTTTCCCTTCCACAGACCAACGATGCTCTGGGGAGCGCGTTTAACTGGATTTACTTTGTGCCTCTCATCGTGCTCGGATCTTTCTTCATGCTCAACCTCGTTCTCGGTGTGCTGTCTGGGTAAGTGTCATCCGGAGTCCCTGATTCCGTCCCCCATTAAGTGAGCGTACCTTGATTGATTGTGTCGGGTGGTGCAGAGAATTTGCGAAGGAGAGGGAGCGGGTGGAGAACCGACAGGCGTTTCTGAAGTTGCGTCGTCAGCAGCAGTTGGAGCGCGAGTTGAACGGGTACGTCGAGTGGATCTGCAAGGCGGAGGAGGTGATCCTGGCGGAGGAGCGGACGTCGGAGGAGGAGAAGATGCGCATCATGGAGGCTCGCAGGCGAGCAGCCGCCAAGCGGAAAAAGCTGAAGGCGCTCGGCAAGTCGCGAAGCACCGACACCGAAGAGGAGGACGAAGGGGAGGACGTCGACGATGGTGAGCCCATTCCTGCACTGCGATTCTTCTTTAGTCTTAAGGTTCAGTTTAATAGTCGCCGGACTGAGGTGGTGTAGGATTATGCAGGGAAAGCATACATAATAGAGATGATGATTTATATTTATAAGTCATTGTTATTATTATTATTCACTTCACTCCAGCTAAGACTTAACTCTCACTTATTATCTTTAGTTCCGCTCAAGAAGAAATCGAAAGGTGATTGCCGTTCCTCCAGGGCAGGGCGAACTGCCGAACCGACTTCCCGGACCTTCCATTTTATTCCTAAACTCTTTCCTTATTATTACTTCTTGTGTTGTCTTTAGACGCATTCAGTTGTAGTCGTCACTTAACTACTAAAGACTTATTAATCCTCTCTGACTCTCTTAGAATTGAACTATTAATTAGCTAAATAATCCACTCATTAGATAACTCCACACGACTCCACTTAAAACGTAACTCTTGATTGATTCATTAACCTCTGTTGGAGTCGTGTGGGTGGTTCTCGTGAAGTAATGCGTTGTGTAAGTAGCAGTAGAAATATAACAGATTCGTCCTGTTGTACTCTCTCGTCTTCTAGGAAGTAGTAGTGACGTATAATTATTCGTGGTGGTAGTATATTAGCGAGTAGCGCAGCAGTAGTTAGTTAAGGTTGGGTGTAATTAAAAGGAAGTTAGCGTTTAATTGATGTTTTAGGGTTTCCTCGAGCAGCCTACCTAAAGTCGAAGGTGCGAAATCAAGGGGCATGTCGGAGGTTCTGGCGGGCAGAGAAGCGATTCCGGTTCTGGATAAGGCATACTGTTAAGCAGCAGTGGTTCTATTGGACTGTCATCGTCCTCGTCTTCTTGAATACTGCTTGCGTTGCTGCAGAACATTACAATCAGCCTCCTTGGCTCACCTTGTTTAATTGTAATTGTTTCGTATTTTATGGATGATTCGTGATTATTTGATTCTCAATTGGGCCTCTTTATTTATTTCAAGTTTTCTTAATGTCCAACAGACTATGCAGAGTATGGGTTCCTGGGCCTTTTCATTTCCGAAATGGTAATTAAGGTGTACGCACTGGGAGCGCGAATTTACTTTGAGTCGTCGTTCAACCGTTTCGACACGGTGGTGATTTCGGGGTCCATTTTTGAGGTGGTGTGGTCAGAGTTCAAGCCCGAGTCTTCGTTCGGTCTGTCGGTGCTTCGAGCTCTCCGTCTCCTTAGGATATTCAAAGTGACAAAGTACTGGTCGTCCCTGAGGAATCTCGTCATTTCCCTCCTCAGCTCCATGCGATCCATCATATCTCTACTTTTTCTACTCTTCTTGTTCATCCTTATCTTCGCCCTGCTCGGGATGCAGCTCTTTGGAGGTGCCTTCAACCTCCCTGAGGGCACCCCTCCAACCAACTTCGACTCCTTCCCTATCGCACTTCTCACCGTCTTCCAGGTTAATCACAAGTTTCCATAAGGTTACAAAATAGCCAACATGGTATAAAACATTAACGTACTAAAATACTTTCTCTGCAGATTCTGACGGGTGAGGACTGGAACGAAGTCATGTACCAAGGCATTCAATCACAGGGTGGCTATCGCTCTGGGATGATCTACAGTTTGTACTTCATCATTCTTATGCTTTTCGGTAACTACACCCTGCTAAATGTATTCTTGGCCATTGCCGTCGACAACTTGGCCAACGCACAAGAACTCACTGCTGCCGAAGAGGAGCAACAGGAAGAAGACCAAGTATGTATTGTTTGCATCTGGCTTATCCTTTCATTACTAAATATGTTAAAAGAACGGTTACGTTTGTAGAAAAACCAAGGGCTGTTAAAGGAAGGAGGTGAAGATGACGGTGGGAAAGACGAAGAGGAAGAAGAACCTTCAGGGCCTAAGCCTATGCTTCCTTATTCTTCCATGTTCATTTTATCGCCGACCAATCCGTAAGAACTCACCCGACTAAACCCCTAAAGCACCGGATTAACCTGATACCACGTTTGGCTCATGTTAGGATCCGACGTGCGGCGCATTGGGTGGTGAACTTGAGATACTTCGACCTATTTATCATGCTTGTGATTTCCCTGAGTAGCATAGCCCTAGCAGCAGAAGACCCTGTTGTCGAAGACTCCGACAGAAACAAATTTCTTAACGTGTTAGATTACGCATTCACTGGTGTTTTCACGGTTGAGATGATACTCAAGGTAAGTCTGAGCTTCCCATTAAATTGCCATCTACATTAATTCATCATTCGCGTGTCAAACACTAATCTAAATTACTGCGACCGAGCAATGATCCGCGTTCAATGAAGAAGCATGTATGAAGCTGTGTGATGATTGGGTCGAAGGTGGTGGACATGGGAATTGTTCTGCATCCGGGGTCTTACCTCAGAGATTTTTGGAATTTCATGGACTCGGTTGTCGTCGGCTGTGCCATTACCTCCTTCACCTTCGAAATGACGTAAACCATTTAACTCCAGACGATAGGCACTCTAACTTAGGAATCCGTAGAGTTAATCTTAATATACCCCGATACAGTAGTAGTCTTTTTCTGAATAATTAACCTCTTGTTGCTCAATATCTTTTATATTCTTAGTATTACATAGTTCTATTTCACATACGAACGAGCGTGTGATTTTCTCCTTATATTAGAAATAGTTGGTGATGAATTGAACTGAGAGAAGCTTGTGTTCTGAAAATATACCTAGTTGAATTATTGTTGGTAATGATAATGGACTGCTGTAAAGATATTATAATGAGAGACCCCGTGGTGCAGAACTCTGGATGCGATTTTACTGCTACTCTTTGACTCTTCTAGTCCGTTAGTTTGAGAGTTTCAATCGTCTAAACTAAAGTAGATTTGGGTTTGGAATTGACGCTTTGATTGATACAATAATATATAGATTTGGTTGGGTACTCGGCTTGCTGGTTGACTGAACAGTGTGACTAGACGAGAAGACGTGATTTGATTGTTACTGTTGATGTTGTAGGTAGTAGACTTAGGCGTAGTATTTCATCCTGGATCGTACTGTCGTGACCTGTGGAATATCCTCGATGCTATAGTCGTCATTTGCGCCCTCATCGCGTTCTTTTTCAGTACTCAGTGAGTTGACCACTACTAACTAAAGCTCCGTGTGTCCCTCTCGATTGCTTTCGCTTTATTCGCTTATTCTCTCCTAGCTTAGCGTAGATGAATCCTAGTCTTATTTATTAGTATACATCCGTTCATTTCCTTTCGTGTACCTGCTAACTTTTGCAGTGGAGATGTTGTTAGGTGTAGTCCCTCCAAGACTAGGGGCCCTGTTTGAAGGCTCTAACATGTTTCTTAAATGTATAGGAGCGGAGAAGGGGCTGACAAAGGCTCGTCGCATGTCAGCGATATAAGTGCCAAATTGAACACCATCAAGTCACTTCGAGTCCTCCGTGTGTTGCGACCTTTGAAAACCATTAAGCGTGTTCCGAAGCTCAAAGCTGTGTTCGACTGCGTTGTTAATTCGCTCAAGAATGTATTTAACATTCTTATCGTATACATTCTGTTCCAGGTACGTCCTACCTCTTCTTTCACCCCAACTTATTCATTATTCACATGTCGTGTTCTGTCGCAGTTTATTTTCGCTGTAATTGCTGTCCAACTTTTCAACGGACGCTTCCAATACTGCACCGATGAGAGTCGCCTAACCAAGAAAGATTGCCAGGGCGAGTATTTCGTCATTAGAGGAAGCGGTCCACCACAACTTGCTGCGAGGGTGTGGTCCACACAGGACTTTAACTATGATGACGTGATAGTTGCAATGCTGACTCTCTTTGCTGTACAAACTGGAGAGGGCTGGCCTACGTAAGAACATGATAATTATAGTAGTATATTACAAATACATCGTGAGTCGTAACTTGGATTAATGTTTGTAATTGATGAGTACAGAGTGCTGCAAAATTCTATGGCGGCGACGTGGGAAAACGTAGGCCCACAGCCGAACTATCGAATAGAGATGTCCTTATTTTACGTGGTCTACTTTATTGTCTTCCCATTCTTCTTCGTTAATATCTTCGTCGCCTTGATTATCATTACTTTCCAAGAGCAAGGCGAGGCCGAGCTTCAAGACGGTGATATTGACAAAAACCAGGTGAGTTATGCTACTTAAATGTGACGGGACTTGTGGAGTAATGGTGAGGAATGTGTTTCAGAAATCCTGCATCGATTTCGCAATCTCAGCACGACCTCTAGAGCGCTACATGCCCAAGAACCGAGACTCAGTCAAGTACAAAATATGGAGAATGGTGGCATCCACACCCTTTGAGTATTTCATCATGATGCTGATTGTTCTCAATACTCTTCTTCTCATGATGAAGGTAAGCTTACACCTGTCACTACAGAATTACATCATCCAACATACCAGAGACGTAGGCAGACACACAGATTTGTATATTCATTATTCATGTCGTGGATTTTTCGGACTAACCAACCAGATTGTACGATAACTTTGTATGCATGTCCAGCTTTCCTCTGCTTCACACATCACTTCCCTGCCTGCATCTTCGTTTCTCTCATGCATTGTCCTCACTCTGCATGGTGTTTGCATGCCTTTCCCCTCAGTACCTCTCTACCTATGCACGAATCTCATGTATAATTCGCATCTGTCAATTTTAGCACTTTGCATGGACAAATTCTATATTTCATGTGCACCCTAAATTCGCATAACTTCAGGATGCACGTCAACAATGCATCTTCCACATCTCCTTGGATGCCACCACTGCAGAATTAATCGAGAATTCTGCAGTGAAGGTATATTTTACACGTAGAATATTATCACGAGCTTGCTATTATCAACATAGAACTTTTGTTTGTCTACTCTGTTCCCATAAAAAAGTCGTTTGAATCACATTAAGTCATAATATAAGTAGAATGTAGTGAACAAGCATGACGAACTTAGAGAGTAGCGAGTTTCTGCATGATTTCTTTTTGAAAATAGCTGCAGTAGCGTCTACTCTGCACCTTATATTACGTGTACAGTAGTTCTAATTCGGAGTAAATAGTATTATCAATACATCAGACTTCCATCCAGTTACGATAAGTATCTCTAGCTTTCTCATCTGCACGCAAGAGATTGAATGATAAGTGTGTATTTTGCTAGAACTATTCAAAAATGACTATGAATTAGATGTTAGACAAGTCATTTCGTAGTGCGATATTTATTTCACTCATATATGTGTAAAAAACTGCACGAAATAATGTAAGGGTCAGCAAGCATAAAAAAGAGTGCATGAAGTATAGTAGCTTATAATTGGAGTGTGTGCGTGAGTGAGAGGTCGGTCAAAGAAGAATGGGTGTGGCAGAGGGGACATAGGGACGTGAAGTGAAGGACAGGCTGTGTTCGTACGTAACCTGTGATAAATGTTATAGTACCATCGTCAGAATGAAACGTACCAGGACACTCTTCATTACATGAACACTGTTTTCACTGCCCTCTTCTTCATCGAGTGCCTTCTCAAAATCGTCTCTTTCGGAGTTAAGGTATTCATTACTAACAACACCACCCACTACTTCTACTTCTTTCCCACTTTCTCTCTCTCTCTCTATTTCTTTTGTTTCATTCACCCATCATTAACTGCCTGACTCTTATCATTATTACTACAATAACGCCTCCTCTTCCTATCTATATACTTATTATTACTTCTACTACTTCAGCCCGTCTTGACGCACTTACTTGGCTACTAATTGCTATATACACTCCAACATCAGTCTGTATCCGTTTCCCCTTTCTCTCGTTTCCTTTAAACTTCTTAAGTGGAAATTAACTAGTTTCTAGGTAGACTATGGTTTACTGTATACACTACTTCTTTTTACTTCTGCGAGTTAGTTATTGTCTTCTCCTGACTCCACTTGTACTGTTAACTTACTAGAATTCCTTTATCTCTCTTCTCAACCTTTCTTCGTATATTTGCTGTTATCCACTGTATACTAAATCTTATGTAGAGCAAGTAATTTGTACGTCAATGTTCAATTGAGTTATAATATACTTCATGTTTAATTGTTGCTGTTTATCTCAATGATAATTGTGGTATCATCGTCACTGTTTCAATGTTTGCTTTCTTAGACAAGCTCTAGATCCAGTTTAAACATTTCTAGCTTGAGTGTACTACATTCTTTAACTTTTACTAGTCATGTTCCCCACGTTTTCCTACTAAATGTCTTTCATGTGAGGTTATAACTTAACAATTATATTGTACTTTTTTAACATATTATTCCAATTTAATTTCTGACTTTTCCTAAAATCAACTGACTTGCAAATGCTTTCAGCTTATCTTCACTTATGATAATAACGTTAATTGTTGCTACTATTCACGCCAGTTCAGTCCACTAGCACTCTCACAGTTTGCAGTCAACTTTAACGTGGATGGCGAGAAATTCACAGGTTTGTATATTTTTTAGTCCTGAATGTTTCAAGCATTGCTTGACCACATATATTCACATGATGCATGGAGTTGCGCTTTATGAAAGTGAATGAGAAAAATGCATCGTACTCCGCTGCACAGAATAGGTCAAGCATGCCATCCGATGCATGAGTGCACCATACTACTAAACCACCATTACTGAAGGTAGTGAAAGTTACCAACCAACAACTTTCTCATCAAAGTCAAACTGTAAAACATGCCAGCTACACACAATATCTTTTTTCATATACGATGTAATGAATGTCGTACATTTTATCGAGTGAAATAGATAAAGACATGAAACACATACACACATAATAATGAGGTTGTTAAAAATGAGTACAACGTAAGAAGTAGCTAAAAAAGAGTAGGATACTCAGCTAATTAGAAAACTAGGGTAAGTAAGTGACGTATTAAGTGTACGTTTGAAGTAAATTGGGTTGGTGAAAGCTTAAGTAGAGCTTGTGGATCTTAGTTTTCCTCTCCATATTTTGTGTCTATAGTACCACCGCTCACCAGCTCAGTACGACGATGTTCTGACATACGTCAATTTAGCCCTAACATTGCTCTTCTCTATCGAATGTACACTCAAAACCTGTGCTTTTGGACTCAAGGTAACGTATACTCTTTACGTGTGTCTCTTCCTTCACGTCAACCGTCTTTATTAGTTGCCTTTTTGTGTCTTCTTCATCCGTAGTTCTTTCTTAGACAGTCTCTTCGTGCCCCTCCAAATACTTTCCCCTACTTTCCCCATCCTCACCTCCTTTCACTCCTCCTCCTCCGTCTGTGTCTATCTTCTAAATCTTCTAATCTTCTAAATAATTTCAATTGCAAACTGGATGGAGTCAGTGAGAACCAATCTTTATGAGACTCTTTCTCTCTCCCTTATCAAAGACAGGCCCCTCTCTCCGTAGGAGAAATGATAATGACCATGCAGATGAACTTTCTCTCTTTTGTTTCTTTCGTTCTATTTCTGACCTCTTCTTTCTCTTGGCATCCTTCAGAGTGATTGAAGTGCTATCAACTTAAATATGATGTGGTGTGTGTAGAATTTTTTCAAGGACCCCTGGAACATATTTGATTTCATCACAGTTATTGGAAGTATCATAGATGCTCTGGCCATGGAGTTCGCGGTAACAAGAGCTTTACATATACTAAAGAAAAAGATCGATGTGGAGTGCGTGTACTTAACATGAGATGTTTTTTTCAGCAAAACTTTATAAACTTGGCGTTTCTGCGATTGTTCCGAGCAGCGCGGTTGATCAAGCTGTTGCGACAAGGATACACGATAAGAATCCTGTTGTGGACGTTCGTGCAGTCGTTCAAAGCGCTCCCTTACGTATGTTTGCTCATAGCGATGCTGTTCTTCATTTACGCGATCATCGGGATGCAGGTGAGATGTTGGATTGAATTAGCCGCAGGGGACGATAACGAGTACTAAAAGAACGGGGTCTAGTGTGTAGTTCGTAGAATTGATAGTACTTTTACATGCGTGATATTGGTAAAGTGTAGGTTTTCGGGAATTTGAAGTTTGATCCGGACCTCGCGATCAACCGACATAACAATTTTCAGTCGTTCTTTGCAGCTCTCCTTCTCTTATTTCGGTGATTCTCAATCAAAACTCAATCTCGTCGTCTCTCTGTAGTCAATTCGATGTAGAGTAATTATTGTTCCGGGCTCTGTTGTAGTTCACTTTTACATGTCGCGTTGGCTCTCGCTCTAGCTCCTAGTTGTTCTATATTAGTCTCTAGTTTGAGTGTAGTTAGACTCTTCAGTCTAAATGTACTAAAGTATTTTGTAGTTTCCGCTCGAGTGGGTGGAGGTCGTAGATATGGATTCCTAATGCCCGGTTAGTGAGAGAAGTAACTGTTAGGCCCGTAGGAATGGATGGTGGTGGTACTCGGTCGGACGCTTTCATGATGTAACTTAAATGCGGTAATTCTCGATGATGCTTTCTCTTAGGTTTTCGGTAACATAGCCTTGGAACCAGAATCCTCTATTACTCGACATAACAACTTTCGAAATTTTCTTCAAGGCCTCATGCTCCTTTTCCGGTCAGTCATCACACAGACCACCCACCGCGCCTCTCTTTTGTTCTCAATCACACCCCCCACAATTCTGCATTTCAGTTCCAACTTTTGCTACTTCCCTCCAGACATCTAAAGATAATTAAAATTAAAAGTAACTTAGCTCATTCGCTGGTGAGGACTTGAGTTGCATGGATGAACCGCACTCACACTGCACTAAAGCTGGTGCTTCTGTATCGCTTCGTATTCTGTTCAAAGTTTACAAGTTTCCTGTAACTTCCTCCTCAGTTCGCTTCGCATGCCTTTCTCCACGGAGTCTCGAGCTCCCTGCCTTACTTTGTATGACCTGCTCTAGGTGCGCCACTGGGGAGGCTTGGCCCTCCATCATGCTCTCCTGCATCAAAGGACAACCCTGTGATCCCCTCTCCAAGAAAAGCGCTAGTGCCCAAGACGACTGTGGCTCCAATCTCGCCTACGCCTACTTCGTCTCCTTCATCTTCTTCTGCTCCTTCCTGGTAACTTATTGTAAATAACTCTATATAGTGAATCCTCTAACTCTCTCCTCCCCACAGATGCTGAATCTTTTTGTTGCCGTCATTATGGATAACTTCGACTACTTGACAAGAGATTCCTCTATTTTGGGTGCACATCATTTAGACGAGTTCATTAGGATATGGGCAGAATACGACCCTAGCGCTACGTAAGTAGCTTCACCAACTTTACGAACGAAGTCACTCGTTATCAGACTTCGTCTAACCTTCTCTCTCGCATTCGTTTACAGGGGACGAATCCACTTTACAGAGATGTACGATATGCTAAGGAACATGGACCCCCCATTAGGCTTCGGCAACAAATGTCCGTACCGTTTGGCGTACAAGAAGTTAATTCGAATGAACATGCCACTAGACGAGTCAGGACAAGTTCAGTTCACAACAACACTATTTGCTCTGATTCGTGAGAATCTTAACATCAAAATGCGACCCGCGGAAGAAATGGACGCTGCCAATAGGGAGCTGCGCGAGACGATCCAAAGGATTTGGCCTCTGCAGGCAAAGAAAATGCTAGACCTCCTGTTGCCTCCTCCAGTAGAGCCCAACACAGCAGGGTCAAAGATGACCGTGGGGAAGATCTACGCAGGCCTCCTTATAACTGAGAATTGGAAGTCCACGAAGTTTGGGAAGCTTCAGCCCGCAGGGCTACCGGTAAGTGAAAGCGACGTGTGACGAAAGGATTTGGTGTAGCTTTAAGTGATTAGCGTATGCTGTGAGGTAACACACGGCGGTTAAAGAAAACTAACCCAGAGAGAGGTTACGTAGGGAGTAGGTGTGAATATAAAACAGAATGAAATGCTGGGACTTAGAATTCTTCGACGGCTGGGTTGCTCCGATGTTTAATGGGGATGGCGAAGGGTCAGTTGGCGGACGAGGAGGCGGATGAAGGCGAGGGGGGGTTGCGAAGAGGGGGAAGCACCCAACGAAAGCGGAGTGTTAAACGCAAGCGATCCTCCTGCAGGAGACGACCCAGTTGGCAGCAAAAGAACGGGGTTTGCCACAATTTCATCAGACTTTCTCGTGTAGCCTCCTCCGTCACTGTGTCCACACTCATAGAACGCTAGTCGTCTTCTAGAGAGACTATAATCTAATAGATTGGGAGGAGGTATAGTGCGTCAGCCATCAGAGTCGTCTCTAGATCATTAGCTCGTACAGTCGTACATCTAAAATCTAGATAGCCAACTACAGTCAAATGGTCAGTCTCTGCACTTCAGCACCTTCTTCGTCCTCAGTCGTTCGTAGCTGCAGATCCGTTTACTCTAGTCGACTTAGGTCTCTAGGTTGGCATGAGATTTTGTGATAGTGGATGACTTAACACATTAATGCATGTGTAGCATTGGTGCATGTCGCGAGTCAGAGGAAGTTGTGACGAACGGAGTCCTGTGGGTGTTTCAGGTGATCGAGCTCCACGACGTCACGACGGATGGTAAGGAGCTGAGTCCAACGAGTCCACAAGAGCGCGATGAGCGGAGGAACAGCAGGACGCGCGACCAGTTCGACTTCGACAGGGAGTCCATGCAAGACATGGAGCTTAGGGACGAAGATGAAGCCATGATGGGCAGGGGAGGAGGTCCCGACTACTTTAGCAGTAAGCCCCACCACTCACTCACTCATTCACTCCAAGAGGAGGTCTTACTTTTGAGGTGGAGACTAATTATTATATGTGTGTGTGATTGATGATGAAGCAGACCCAATTCACCTGCACCCGAGAGGCGGGTACGGAGGGCGAATGGGGATGCGGTCTCGGTCGCCGTCGCCCAGCAGACGGGGCGGGTTGGGGCCACACGACGTCGGGTTCAGTGACGCGGTGTCGGACATGGTGGAGTTAGTTAGGGACGAGACGTCGAGACGTGGGAGGGCGAGAAGAAAGCTCCGGGGCGACGAGTTCTGCCTCTCTCCATTCCGGCCAGGGTATCACGACAGTGCACTTAGTCCATCCACCCCCGACAGGGGCAACGGGTTTCTTCCTCCTACCAGGTAATATTACACACACACACCCACACACACTGCAGGCAGACACTTGACCTTGTTTCCTGTGACCTTGACGTTTGCAGTAGGATGTTAAGGCGAGTAAACAATAGCTTGGAAAGGTCCCCCACTCCCCCATATCAGCAGAGACCCTATCAGCCGAACGGCAGTTATCCCGTACTTCCAGGCAGACGCTCAGGTAAGCTATCCTTCTAGGTAGGGATCAAATGGAATGATGAGTGAAAGTGTCAATTGTGAATGATGATGTTGTTAGGTGGGAGGCGTCTGCCAGCAACGCCACCTCACCCGTCAGCTCTCCGCCTGCCGCAGCAGACGATTCGGTCTCTGAACCAGCCTGCGTCAGGTGAGACTTTGAGGCTTGAGGAGGAAGTGGGGCTGACTGAAGATGATGTTATGGTGGTAGGCTCAGCCGAAGCAATCAACTTCCCCCGACTGAACTCATCTCCCACTCGCATGATGCGAACCTACACTCCCGAGCCTCGCGGATTCCGAGGGCGCCGCGAACTCCCCAGAGAGCCCTGGAGACAGACGGAGCCTCGACCCCGAAGGGACCCTCTCAGCTTCGAACAAGCTGTTGCCTTAGGTACCCACTACCTGTGAGTTATCCCACAGGATCCTCACTTCACTTCTTTCTTTCTCTCCTGCACCTCCTCCCTCACTCTCCTTCCTTCATGAGACTGAGCCTTAATTGTGTTTGTGCAGGTCGTGGTAACCGGATGCTGCCCCCCTCACCCCATCGGCTCCAACAACCAGTTCGCCAAGTGCCAAATGGGTACCACAACAACAACAACAACGGGGTTCGGCAGCCACCGCCACCGCTGCTACCGCCACCGCCGGGTGGCTACCCGGAATTGATGGGACCAGGAGGAGGAGGGAGGAGCAGCGACGTGGTTGCGTCTCGGATCCACCAACTGTCGGACGACGAGGATGACTGGTGCTGACAAATGCTGAACTCTAATCGTATAAATCCAGTGTTCTTATCTAAGCTTCTTTTCCCATCAGTACTCATCTAACCAACTAAAGACTTGTTTGAGGCTCAGGGGCTCATCTCTCAGTTCTTGCCTTTTACTTGAGGGTCGCGGAGGGTGCCAACACACAAAAACACAAAAAAATTCCTTCCCTTCTCCTTCAAAAGACGATAATTGTACTGCGCCACCGGCACTTCAAGACCCAACCATTTTGTGTTCGAAACTCGGTGTGAATGACGGATGCGTAGGTCACTAGCTGTGTTGTTTAAGGGTGCATGTGCTACACAGGCACTTTCCTTTCGATGCGCTTCTCTCCACTTTAAACACTCACTAACAACGCTACTACTACTAAACTACTAATTACTAAAATGCATTCATACTCCCTCCCGGTTCATTAACACTATTAGACAGCTACTACTAACCCCGACAACGATGGCATAACATTACTACCAATGATATATATCACACTTACATAGAGTGCTAATACTTACCTACCTAATGATATTCTAACTCTCCTCCTCTGTTCAACCATTCTTATATTAGTATTAACACCTCCTCATTTTCACTGTAAAACGACAAAGACAAGATATGAGTGAATTCTCAAGTACATAATTAAGGTACTAAGTTAAAATAAAATATAAAGTTTCTTCAGAACTATGCCAAAACCAATCACTGTTCGATTCCGAATATTTCTACACTTGAGACTATCAATACTTTGTTTCCAAATCGTTTCCAATAAAATTTACAACCGAACAAAACGAAGCTTCATTACTTTCATCATCATCCATCGTTGCATTAAATACTTGCACACCCGTGGTTCTCTACTGCATTAACGACCATTTTTATTATGCATTTATTCTTCATTATGACAAGACTTACAAATATATCCTTGCATGTTAAATAAGCTACGATCTCAAATTACTGTAAGAGCACCTCTGAAAACTTACAAAGAGAGAGAGAGAGAGAGAGAGATTGGTCAGAGCATCTTCATCACAGATCTGCCTTATAATTACAATAATGAATCATAAGGTTCTCTTTCAAGATTGGAAACAGCTCATTCTTAATTGTCAAAGTGGTCACAACACTTTGACGTGGATATTTGTTGAAGCGTACAAACCGCACTATTACACACGATTACCTACATATTCTAAAGTGAGATTTACTTGTATATGGATATTTTTCTTCCTCTGAATGCAAAAAGAATCTAACAAAGTTTTAACAGAGTCATTGACAAGGTGGATATTTATATCAAAATCATATTGTACATATAGATTTCTAGTGGCAATGCTCAGTGATGTCAACGACGAGAGATTTCTTCCATCCAAAAAAGAAGTAGCCAGCACCAGCACCAACAGCCACCGCAAGACATAGCCACACATTGTACGTCATAAAAATGAGCATAAGGAAGTACGATAACACCACCTGAAGGACGTGAAGACCTAAATACGCATTGCCACTTTTAATATACATATACTTTGCTGTTGCAACCGAATTAGAAATTCAACTTACAAGTCTGCCAGACGTGCATCAAACTCAGCATTTTTACTCTAAAAGACAAACGAAAATTAGAAGGATTAATATTACTGCTTCCACATTAATTTAATAAAGCTCATAGCTCAAGCAAGAAGCAATCACTTGTAATGGACCGTTTTGGAGCTCGTAATTTTAGGAGTATTTGGAGGACAGGAGCTCGAACAAGTAGTATCACCTAATTCATTATTATTAGCAAAAGTTTGAAGTTTATCCTTAGAAGTGGCAGGAGTGGGACTGGGACCACTGGGACAAGCACACGTATTTTGGGAAATGAAAATAGGAGTAACGTCTGGAGCATAGGGATTGTTACAGGTACTCGTGGTTGCAATTCTGGAGCAAAATCGTTTATCGCATATCGTAATTTCAAGCAAGCAGTTGGTAGTTGGTAAACGAAGAACTTACTGAACAGTTTTATGCGTCTCCTTCAACGCACCACCGTTCTCAACTGGAACTGATACCGTGTCAACCTGAACAGTTTGGAAGGAATGACGATACAAGTGTTCCCGATAGAATTTGAGAGCTTCATACACAAATGCCAAGAGGAATATAACGAGCATCGAAGCAATGAGTCCGCCAACCTCGGAGGTTTCCCAAAATTTGAAAAGAATAGTCTCCTTCGCCCCTCCATGGAAGTACATCTGCATTTCCAAGCAAAACAGAAACGTTCCTTTATAGCTGCTGATTCACTGATCATGTGTAATTATTTCATCACATATTCCATCCAATAGATTTAATTTGACTTACATGCATCATCATACCAGTGTGACCCGAATGTTCTCCTGTGGCTGCACCCGAAGACCCCATGGACCCCATATCATGCCCTGAATGATTCATGGGGGACGTTGTTGTTGCCATGTCCATGTTGTCATGACCTGCGTGACCATGATGAGCATGATGGTCGTGAGACATGATCAATATTTCAAAATACTGATCTACGGAATTTCAGATCGGAACCGACGGACGCTGGCTTCTTAGCTCCAAACACCAGTCTAAAAATACCAATGAAATACAAATCAATTTATTGATTGAATGTTATAATACCTGTCACTGAAATAATCCATCAGCGACCTAAATATCTGAATGAGAACCTACAATAAGATCCCTTTAAGCAGAACTTCTCAGAAATTGCCTCTTTATTATAAGACAGCCAAAATCCCTCTACCGTCTTGCCCTACGACAAGTTTGATTCCATGGAATTGCAGGGTGCAGAATTATGGCAAAGTTGGCACTGGTTCTAATGAATGCGTTCATTCATCACAGTCCTTCTTATCTGCTCAAGGTTCGCGACGTTTCTGCCCCAATGAATGAAGAATGACCCCAAAACAACTACTTTGTCAATAAGACAGACACAATGATGCGAACCCACCCCTTGCGACTTGATCACTTACTTTCCCTACGATACTTAAACCCAAGGAAAACCGAAATCAGTAACCCTTTTAACCTACGTGGCTTTTTATGATTTTATGACTTTGTCGGTTCTATTATTAATTGTACTACAAGAACCACATGTCTTATCTCACTATTCTCACTGATCTCTTAATTCAACATTTACTCAGTTTAACTACACGATAATAAAAGCTGTTATACTGTATTTACCAATAATCCTTGTGAACTATTGTTATTGCAAAAATGTTTCCCCTCCTGGTCTTTCTGGGCTCGCAGAAATTGATGCATGCGATGCGAGTTTAGAAAGTGACAAGAAAAGTGTATAATGTGTAAATACAACAATACACAGGACAAGGAAATTACTGAGAATACTGAGAAATACTACGAATACAATACATGCAATCAAAGCTGTTTATTCAAACGAAGCTGAATAAAAAAAACCTATCCTCCTTGTTATGCATTCACTTATTTCCCTGTAGCTCGCCTCCCGGTCATTGTTAACCAGTAGTAAACTAACCAGCTAACCAACTAACCTTAACTAGATGAGCAGGTCTACACACTTAGGGGAATAGAATCTATCGAACACACCAGCTTGAGGGAATTCCTCTCATCATCCACGTCCACTTTAATCGCCACTGCTCTCCTCCTTTAGTAATCTTAATCTAAAGGCTGAGTAATAGCTAAAGAGCTAAACTGATAATATGATCCTACACTAGTACCATCCTCATTAAAAAGTATAACTTAGTACTACACGACCTTGAACTGATGGTGCTACTGATGAATTGCGATGATAGATGAAGGACGAATAGATAATGGAAGGGAGGAGGATTAAAGTATTAAAGGGCAGCAGAAGTGACTTACCAGAGGGGACACTTTTGTGGCTGTTGTGTAGGCGTTGCGTCCATATGGCGAGCACACCGTCCCACACACACGACACACCGGCGGAAGACCCTCGTCAATCGACCCACCGAGAAAGTCTTCTTCTCGTCACATGAATCACTCGCAATCACCTTGTTTGTTTACAAACTGCTTATCTCTCTCTCTCTCTCTCTCTTATCTCTCTCACCTAACCTACCTTTGATTTAAATATGTGATGCAATCAAAACTTACTAACTCAACCGCCACACGATAATAAAAGCTGTTATACTGTATTTACCAATAATCCTTGTGAACTATTGTTATTGCAAAAATGTTTCCCCTCCTGGTCTTTCTGGGCTCGCAGAAATTGATGCATGCGATGCGAGTTTAGAAAGTGACAAGAAAAGTGTATAATGTGTAAATACAACAATACACAGGACAAGGAAATTACTGAGAATACTGAGAAATACTACGAATACAATACATGCAATCAAAGCTGTTTATTCAAACGAAGCTGAATAAAAAAAACCTATCCTCCTTGTTATGCATTCACTTATTTCCCTGTAGCTCGCCTCCCGGTCATTGTTAACCAGTAGTAAACTAACCAGCTAACCAACTAACCTTAACTAGATGAGCAGGTCTACACACTTAGGGGAATAGAATCTATCGAACACACCAGCTTGAGGGAATTCCTCTCATCATCCACGTCCACTTTAATCGCCACTGCTCTCCTCCTTTAGTAATCTTAATCTAAAGGCTGAGTAATAGCTAAAGAGCTAAACTGATAATATGATCCTACACTAGTACCATCCTCATTAAAAAGTATAACTTAGTACTACACGACCTTGAACTGATGGTGCTACTGATGAATTGCGATGATAGATGAAGGACGAATAGATAATGGAAGGGAGGAGGATTAAAGTATTAAAGGGCAGCAGAAGTGACTTACCAGAGGGGACACTTTTGTGGCTGTTGTGTAGGCGTTGCGTCCATATGGCGAGCACACCGTCCCACACACACGACACACCGGCGGAAGACCCTCGTCAATCGACCCACCGAGAAAGTCTTCTTCTCGTCACATGAATCACTCGCAATCACCTTGTTTGTTTACAAACTGCTTATCTCTCTCTCTCTCTCTCTCTTATCTCTCTCACCTAACCTACCTTTGATTTAAATATGTGATGCAATCAAAACTTACTAACTCAACCGCCAGCACGCTAACACCACCACCGACAGACAATAAACTAATAAACTCATTCACTCCTCCTACCACCCGTAATAATAATACGCGAGTCGGAGTGATAATTATAACAGAAAGGCTAACCAACTTGAGTCTCGGCCACCACACAACTATGTAGTACCAACCAACCACTTGAATAATACACACTATAGAGACTAGATCTATCACTGCTGCTTTGCTTTATTAATCGTTAACGCACTATTATTTTATTACCGTCAGTAGTTGTTGGTGGTCTTCAATAATAGACTGGGAGTTGTGTGTGGATTCATTTGTGGGTGGCTCCTCCTCATTCACTTTCTTCCTTCATCGACGAACATCGAGTGAGTCAGTGTCAGTGTGGCTCAAGAACAATAATATTGTAGGAGTTGAGGAGTAGTTTTGCTTTCACTTGACATTTACTACCTGAAGTCTGGATGGAACATCACGAACAACATCACACTTCACATTAGAAGCGACTTATGCGTGTTATTTGAGATGAGGTAACGACATTCCTTACAAGAGCCTCGGAAGAATTAAGACGGGCGAGGAGGAGGATGGGGTCCAGAGTTAAGTGAGTTAATGCTGTCATTGTCATTATTAAAGTTAATTTGTTGGGTGTTGACGTGGCTGATGGTTCTTTCGATTTAAGGGACCGGAAGGGAGTAAAGAGAGTTTTCGAGTGTTTTTTGGTGGTCGAACCGCCGTGGGTAGCCAATTTGGGGAGAAGGTCCCCCACCAATGATGGGGGAGTTCCGATTGTCAAGTCCGTCTTTCCTGCGTCTTATACTATTCCTGATGTTCTCAGGTCCGCTGCACAGTTCGCCTTCCCCTGCCCTACTAACAGGTACACAATGCAATCAAGGAATAGAATTGATTTTTATACTGTGAATTAAATTGACATTGATAGATTAGCACAAAACACAATGGTGGATAATTAATAAACATACATTTCGTATTGTTCCAGTGGGACGGTGGAACTTTTCACGTTTGTACTGACAGGGGAAGACTCCAAGTGGACCTTTGGGTATTGCAGACATCCGTACGGATCTGCCTCTGCTGTTCTCTTTCTAACTTTCCTTCCGTGGCAGGAAATTTTTTACAGAACCCTCAACTACTGTGCAGAGATTGACGATGTCAAGCTTGTCGCCTTCCTTGACAAACTGTACTCTCTACCCGTTCCGGATGCTGGAACGTGTCTTTACGTCCCTACCAATTCTAAGCCGTTCATCTGCCCAACTCCTTCCGATCTCGCCCTGCCTTCCATACCAGAAAATGTACGTCAGTTTCCGGAAGCAGTGAGTGAATGTGACTCAGGAACAAATTAATAATTTTGTGTTTTCTGCAGAGAAACGTGAGTGAGTTCTACAACGCGCTGGGCACGGAATCGATGCTCAATCTTTTCTCAGCTCTCTTGTCGGAAAGAAGGATCGTCGTCACGTCAAAGAAGATCTCACGGCTGTCATCAATAGTTGTGGCGTGCAACCTATTCCTCTTTCCAATGTCGTGGCAGCATATCTTCATCCCCGTCCTTCCTTCCCAACTGCAGGATTATCTTACTGCACCCATGCCCTTTCTGATAGGGGTTCCGCAACACATATGGGATAGGCTTCCGGCAGAGTCTCTAGGCCAATTAGTTAGAGTCGATGCAGATTCGGATACAGTCACCACTCCTTTCCCAGAAGATCTAGAGGAAATGCCACATGATGTAGTCAGTCTTCTGAGGAAGAACCTCACAGGAGAGAGAGTCCTTGGGGATGGACTTGCCCGAGCCTTCCTTCGAGCACTCGCTCAGTTTATGGGACATTACCAAGACGCCATCAGAGACGACGGACAATCTTTTGACTTCAAATTGTAAGGTTCCTTTGTCTTTTAGGGGTTATTTGTCATTCTTCTTAACTGGAAATAAAACACTACTTGTATTGCAGATTCGTCCAATTCGCACATCCTTCTCATCGTCGTTTCATCGAAGATAAGTTACAGAAACTCCAAATTTTTGAACAGTTCATCGAAGAGCGGCTACAAAAAGTACGTGAAGGGGAATGTGAATCAGACGAATTTGAATTGGAGGCCTTAGGCTGGAGGTCCTCTAGAGCCAACGGAAGGAACGGGTTTCCTGTTTTCAAAAATATCTCGGGTAGAGAAAACAGGTGAGAGTTTGCTTTCTTGCTCTTTGCAATTTTCACAAAATTATCAAACTCTTGTGTTTTAGAACTGCAATCAAAAAAGCTGGGAAAGCAGTCATAATGAGCGTAAAGCGAGAAAGTGGCAATATCATAGACAGTGTTAAGAAAAACTCAGCTTTAAAATCTGCAATGAGATCTGTGAGTTATATAGCTTTACTCGCGTGCATAAAGTATTCCGTTCTAATTCTTTACTCCATCTGTAAAACTCTCAGGTAAAAGAGAGCGGAAAGTCTGTAAAGCACAAAAGTCATGTAGCTGTGTCGGATATTAAGTCCAAATTTCATGGAGCCGGGTCGAGTAGAAACACAGTACTAGAGCCCAATCATTCAGAAGGGGCTAGTGCATACAGAAGACAGGCAGCTATCCCTGCGTCGTCTTCTTCAGGGGATAGGAAATTAAGTTCTCCACTGTCGGAAGCTGATGACTCCAATCACCTGAGAAGCAGGGAAGACAACCTCATTCACCTCATGCCATTTTCCTCATCTGCATCCAAGATGAATGATCTGACTGCTAGTGAAGCCTCCGATCGTGTCCATGTTCGCCCACGCCTCAGTAAGTCTGAGGAAAACCTCATCGATTTGGACACACCTGATGGACTACAGATCGGCTTTACTTTAGAAAATCCTCTCTACGATTTAGTTACGAATAACAACGTCTTCGAAGACACCGAAAAAACGGAGGCCCAACTTCTAGTCGAATATGGGCTGAGTGACTTCTTCAGCCAGATGAATGTGCGTGCTGGAACGTCCACCAGTGGTGAGTTTGATGACAGTTTTGCAGACGCAGGCGGTGCCCCCCGTAATGGCACTACGCACAGCAGACCCACAAGTCAGTTCTCTATGGGAAGCGGATCCAACGGGCAGCAATGGGCTACTTTCGAGTAACTGAGGTGGACTAAGTAATGGACGACTCTGTTACATGTCAGGAATAGCTTGTACGAAAAAGAGGATCTAAATTCATTCAAGTTTTGAGATTCAATAACACAATGCTTTTTATAATATCTAAACTACATTCCATGATACTCGCATTGGGAATATTGTGCTAAATTAAACGTTAATCAATGCAATTGAATAAATAATTAATGAAACGAACTATTTTTATTTAAATTCTCTTGACTTTCTATTCTACAATATTTAATTGTTTCAAGATGTAAATTGTCTCGAATACAAAAGTATCAAAGGGAGTAGTACGACAACGGCAATTCTTAAGATGATCGTATTAAGATTGTAATATAAAGAGACTCGAATAATTTCGTTCGCTATGCATAGTTCAATTGATCAATCTCGTTGAAGTCTTCACTTATAACGTTATAACGTTCATAGATTCTACCCCCAAAACACACTTCATGCTAACTTGAAACAGCGGATTAAATATTAGAAATGCTTAAGAATAGACATTGTAGCAAAATGAAGGCTCATGGAGAATACTCCAAAATTGAGCTTGATGAGAAACGTCAATTATCAACGGCAAATCATCAGGGAATAAATTCAATAATACACCATCTAACAGCAATGGTAAAGTTACTAATGCACTAACAATCGTTAATATTCACTTCGAGTGACTATTATTACGTAAACTCTGCTGCAAATATGTTAACATGACTGATAGGCTAATCAATTACCAACAAACAACTTCGATTAACATACTACACACTCTACACAAGCGATTCTACACTCTCCCATAATATCATTTAGGAATAATCCGCAAACAAACGGATACTGACCTTTCATAAGTATAGCGCATTTGCAGCTGTATTTGATAAATAATTCGTAAAGTCGGAATGATTCCTTGTGCATCAACAGTACTTTAGTGGCTATGTACAATGTGTACAAAACAATAAATCGGATACACTTTCAACGAAAAAAGTTAGCAGTATTAACAGACACAGAATGATAAAGTCAAGATTTGAACGTCACAAGTCTCGAGAATGAAAGAACGAACATTAGGGTTGTTTCTTGTGTCACGTAATCAAACCAAAGTTTTCGATTTAACGTTCTTTCAAAATGCAAGTTCGATGAAGACAAAAGAAAATGTAAGATGCAAACAAGTGAATATTTTCATACTCTGCGTTGAATTTTACATAGCTAGAATTCTTGGTCGTTTAGATTCAACACTCAGAGTACGAACTCGTATCCAACTTCGAAGGTCAGGATACGCCACCCCCAGGAAGGATCTGAACTTCCACCCCTATCTTATCAATTACATCTTGACTCATGCAAAATACTGGATTGATTTTCTTCAGTTTAAGTAAGTTTTCATCCTGGTATCCCAGAAGAGAAAGAGCTCCGAGTCCAAACAATGTATGAAAAGGATCAACTACATCTCCTGGACGATCGGCAAAACCCCCAGTAGATGTATCTTGGCAAGATAAGATGAACTTAATCAACGCCTTCTGATCAATCCATTCCTGCCGACCCAATATGGTAAGAGAGGCCAACACCCACCTATTAGTACAAAATAAGTAGACATTCATGACATGGCAATTCACGGTCGAGCTAACACCCTCCATGTTTCCACTTGAAGCGCTAGTGAAGATAACATACCAAGAGTAACAGACATCCGGCAATTTTTCAGGTCGACCATTAAAGCCTCCAGATTGCAGTTGCCTTTCGCATAGCCACCATCCTAACCTATCTCCATCTATCCGATCAACCTCTTCTACAGAACACAATTTATGATTTACAATATTTTAATGCAAGTCTGCAGCTAAGGGAAATACTACTATAATACTTTGATACTTACTTAGTATCGACAAAGTGCCCACTGCACAGTAAATTAATCCAGCATGAGATTCCGATCCAGGCTTAGATCCGAACCCTCCATCAAAATTTTGACATGAAAGAACGAAGTCAGCAGCTTTTCTTACGTTGATTGCATCCAGTTTTTTCTACAAAGTAGTTCAAAATATGGTAAAAACGTTTGCTGAATTTCTGACATAGTGTGTGGTAAGACAAAAATTGCAATTATAATACCAAAAGAGAAAGTGTAGCAACAGCACAGAAGGAAAATCTAATATCTACTTCTCCATATTGATCCCCAAAGAAAGATCCATCAGGCTGTTGTAGAGACTGAATGAAGGAAACTACCTTCGAGCAATCAACAGCTTTGAACTCCTCATACCTAATTTTATACACCCACATTTTGAAATCGATCCTCCTATATGAAATACTGTTAATTGCTTTCACGTGAAATATTTTTCAACTCTCACATTGTAAGGATCTGTACTGCACTAAGAGTATATAGAATGTGCGGGTCGTGCTGAGATGCCGGAGCGAATCCTCCGGTAGTCTCGTCGAAACACTCTTGGACGAACGCAACTACATCTTCTTGAGGAACTGAGTCGAGTTTGTCCATTAGACTCAATGCTGTAAGTCCCCAATACATTCCAGACATTCTTAGAAATTCGGTCATGCAGTATTCCTACATGAAACGGGAAAGTTCATATTAAACATTCACAGCAGTAGTTTTAATGTAACAACAATTATCGTGTATTCATCTAAAGATAACTTACATAGTCCTCCTTGGATGTCCCGTATCTTGATAAAAATTCGGCATGCTTTGGAAGCAAAAGATCTGGAGGAGGATTAGGAAGAATTATATCCGTCGACAAGCTAGCCGCCATCGTATTCTCGTTAATATTAAATATTTTCTTAGAGAGCTGAAAGAGCTGCCACACGCGACAATTTCGAATCACTTAATTGTACGAATTAAATATATCTGCTGCTGTATAGCTTGCCGATGTTGATATAATTGTTTTCATCTCAATTGATCCATGTTGATGAGGTTCCTTCAATTTAATGGGAAAGAGGAAGGGGTTATCCTTGTGTCAATTATAAAGGTGAGTCACGCAGCCACAATCTCCCAGCTTCTTAATATATTCACAGCAATCAATTAAGCAGTGAGTAATTAATTACGCGTGAGACTAGTCACAGGTAAACAAACAATTTTTTGTGTAGTGGGAGGGTTCGCTTCGGACTGCGCGCTGCTCCCTCTTCTGCCATCCTCTGTTCATGGACCGCGCCAATTTCAAATTCCTTCGGTCCATGTCTACTCTGCTAATGTTACGGGCATTCGCAAAATAAATTCGCATGTTTTCTGCGAGCAATCGGTAAGTCGCTGCTGCAGACGACAGATTGTTTTCGTTTCCGATTTGAAGCTTTCGAATTTCGGAAGCGCACGGAGACGAAAATATACTCGCGTTCCTTGGAGAATACTTCTTTTCAACAATTCTAACATTTCTAACTCATGTAATAGTAGCTAGTAAGTCTTTATTCTTCTAATTTTAATATTGATGTGGATGAAGTATGAATTTTACCTGAGCACTGACGGAATTATTTGTGGTTTTGTAGATTTGGATTGGAACTACAAAACATTTCGTCTGCTGCAGTGACCGAGGCTTCATTACACCCTTTTTCGTGTGTGTACGAGCTAGATCTTATTTTACGAGTGCTTAAACTGTGTGTAGTATTATATTAGTGAAAATTATTGTGAGGAATCTTTGGTTTGTGCTTTTAGTATATTGATTGAAACATTCCAAGCACAAGCTACTTTTCAATTAATTATTTAGTCGAAAACACGAGAGTGTGGAGTACTCAGCCTTTATAATGAATGACTCGAATGGAGTGGCAGCGTTATACGAAACACTGCAGGCGGCTGCTTCTCAAAACCCAGCTATCCTGAAATCAGCTGAAAAAAAGTTACTAGATTGGGAGACGCACCCTGGATTCTACTCTACGCTTACTGTGAGTTACTGTAAATAATCAAATGTACAAAGTAAAAAGCATGAGACACTGAGAATTAATTTTTTTGATCCGTTAGACAATAATCTCCAGTCATGACTCGGACACGAACGTCAGATTCATGGCTACAATTCAAATGAAAAATGGAATCGAACGGCACTGGAGAAAAATACCTAATGCGTAAGTTGTTATTTCACAGAGTTCGATGATTTAGCGTTTCCTGTTTACTGAAGTTTTAATTTCTGCAGTCCTCACAGTACAACGACAATAGTGGGCATTCCTGAGGGTGAAAGAGTTACGGTTAAGGAGCGTCTGGAGCAACTAATGCTTGTGGAGCCAGTAATCAGTATTGCTACACAGTTGGCTCTAGTTATATCCAAAATCGCTAGGTTGGAAATTCGAGAATGGCCAACACTTCTACCAACCCTGATGGCTAACATTCGGTCAGAGGACCCATCAAAACAGCACAGGTTCGGTTTTGTACGAAACTTTGCTTGAACGTCTAATATGTATTCATTGATTCAATGTATTGTACTTCTGTGCTTCATTCTAGGGCACTTCTAGTGACTTACTACGTCATTAAAATCCTGTCGACTAAGAGGCTCACAGGGGACCGAAAGATCTTCCAGGAAATGGCTGCTGAAATCTTCGACTACTTGTATGGTCTATGGGATACACTGTTTATTGCATGGGCATCTTCCGGTGCATCTGGGGAGCAGTTACCAAGGGCTCACTATGCCTTAAAAATTCTGCGTATTCTAACTGTCCGTGGGTACAAAGTTCCTCACGAGAGCAGCAGCGTCAAGACATTCGTATTCAGGATCATGAGCAGAGTCAAAGAGACTTTAGAACTAAGTAAAGAGAATTTTAATTTTAATATTTTTGTTTCATTTACGGTCTCAATAGAAGCTAACTTTTCCGATGGTTTTCAGGACTGACGAGAAATGACTGTTCGGCGCTACTCGAAAAACATGTCATTTCTATGTGGAAAGTAGTGTCCGATTTGCTAGAAGTACATCCTTTGTCGTTTGTGCCGTTTCTTCAAGGTGGTCTAGAGTTTGCTGCTTTTTTTGGTTTTTCTGAAGAAGGTCGTTCTATCGGGTTCGAGCGTGTAGCCATTTACGCTCTAAACCTCGTGAAAGGAATAATACTTTGTCCGGAGTATAGAGCTCCTCGAGCTATTGAAGGTCCGTTTATTTTTCCTTGGTCAATTTGCTTTGTCGAGCGCAAACACTAGTTTTTGGTTCACGCTGAAGTTATTATTATTATATTCTTTTACAGTGTCTGAGGGAAGGCCGAGGAGAGATAGTGTGGGGGTAGCAACTCCAGAGACAGATCCCCTGACTTACGAAGCTGCAGATATAAAAGACAGATTCTTTTCTGACGAAACGCTTACTATTTTAGTAAGAGTTCTCGTCACGCGGTATCTTCCTCTCGCACAGGCTGAACTCGAGAGTTGGAATGACGATCCTGAGGAGTTTGGTATGTTCGAAGCTAGTGTTACTCAAACTGGTATAGCATGAGAAATAGATTAATTAATTTCCGTGTTTTGGATAGCCTTGCGAATGGAAGAAGCCGGAGAAACATGGAAGTACAACTTGAGGGTGAGGCTTGAATCTTCTTGTGTTCGGAAAAACTCAGTTATTAATGTTCACATATGTAAATTTTTGAATGATAGCAAAGTGCAGAAACCTTGTTGGTAACTTTATTCAAAGAGTTTAAGAAGTCAACGGAAATTTTATTGGCTCTAATGCAAGAATTCGCTATCCCTCTCAACGATCCTCAAGACCTGCAGACTATTCTAGCTAAAGACGCGCTGTACAATTCAGTGGGAATAACAGCGTACGAATTGTATGACGAGGTACTCCTTGCAATATCCTTGAAATCATATTATTTAAAATTCAGATCGCTTTGAATCAACAGTCATGTCTTTTTTTAGTTTTCATTTGACTTGTGGTTGAATAATACTTTGGTTCACGAGCTCTCGCTGCCTGTACCGATACTTCACCGGAGAATAACGTGGCTAGTTGGGCAGTGGACAGGAGTTAAAATTAGCCCGGAGACTCGACCTACAGTGTATGCTCTTCTTCTGAGTGGACTGAGAAGCCCAGATGTAGTGGTATGTCAAATTATTGTTTTAAAAACGTATAATGTTGTTCATAGGAATAAAGTAGATTTTTACGATTATTGTTTCAGGTACGACTCAGCTCATCTCAGGCTCTCAGAAGTTGTTTGGATGACTTCGATTTCGTGCCTGAACAGTTTGCCCCATTCATGTATGACACATTTCATCTCCTATTTACGTTGCTAAAGGATGTTAAAGAAAGTGACAACAAGGTACATTAGTTATAATAGTGTATGCATATTTTATTCAGACTGTCATCGCTTGACTTCATTTTTTCTATTGATTTCTGTTATTATTAGATGCGAGTTTTGAATACGATGAGCTTCCTTATTGAGCGGATGGGTCCTCAGATCAAGAGTACGCAGCAAATCGGGTCACTTTCTCTATATCTTCCTCTCTTGTGGTCCACAGAACACAATATGTTAAAAGCTGCAGTGGTCTCTACTTCTATTCAACTTGTGCACGTACGATCTTGTTATACCAACACCTCCGGTTTAGTTTAACTAATTAAGTGTTTGCTTTGTAGGCGTTGCAATCAGAATCGTCTATTTTACGTGAGTTCTTATTTCCAGTGATTCGAATAGCCACTGACCTTAAAAGTCACGAACACGTCTACTTGCTAGAAGACGGGCTTGATTTATGGCAAGCCCTTATGGAATACGCTCCTGAGCCTCCAGAGTTAGTTTGTTGCAATACCCGCATTTATCGATGGGTATATTATAATCATTACATGCAATATCATTTATGTATTTTGTAGTGAAAGTTTTATTGCTTTGGTGGACAATCTCATTCCCTTACTTGCAATGTCTACAGAGCATTTGAAAATGTCACTAACGATTGTGAATTCATATGCTCTTATTTATCCCGAGTCCTTTGCTCTGAAGTATGGACCAGTGGTATTTAATGAACTGAATTCTTCAATGGGTGACATGCGAGCAGAAGGTGTAGGAATGGTGTTGAGATGTGTGGAGACAATTCTACGAACCTCGCCCACGCAGGGTCCACACTCCATCAAGCCTCTTGTAGGAAAAATCTTCCAGTAAGCCACAGTATTGCTTATTTTTACAGAAGACTCGATCAATTAACTAATCTGAAATAATCTGAATGACACAGGGCGGCATTTGACGACATGGACACGCCCTTTTTAATGTCCCTCTTCTTATCAGTTGTATCACGACTCCTTTTGATATCAGAACCGGTGTTTCAAGTGGGCATTGAGTGTGTTGCTTCTTCCGAAGGGAAGTCTGCCACCGACGTGCTCAGTACGATCACCGATGTCATGTGCTCTAAGATCGCGTACATCGTGCAACCAGAGAGGAAAAAACTCATTAGCATCGCATTACTTAAGCTAATGTCTACCGGTGACCCTGTAAGTCTTATTGAGTATTCCTAAACTGTAACAAATAGAACAAACTGATATGAAACAGCACTTTCTCTCTCACCTTATCTATGCAGGTCGTGTTGCACAAATTGTGTGGTATATTCTTGGGAGTATCAGAAACATTGAATGATGTCATAAAGTCAGACTTGAGTGGGAAGTTCGTGGAGTAAGTCTGTTTCATGATTTCTCATATTACTGTCCTTTTTGGTGACGGTATCTGATTTAAGCCTTTGAATGCTGACAGTTCCTTGTGTGTGATTGACTTTGAGTCTCAACGGGAGAGTGAGGAAGTCGTAACGGAGAACGACCTCCGGAAGAAACGGTTGGCATCGCGAGACGTAGTTTACACAGTCGACCTAATTCAACTGTTCCGAAACGAAGTGAAAAACCTGAGGATGAGAATGGGTGAAGATGCCTTTAGAGGAGTACTTGATACCGTGGACGCAGAGACTTTACACATGGCAAAGACTTATATTGAATAAGCATCGCACGCATAAAGCTTTTATTCCCTTTAACTTAATCATTATTACATTACGGATTGTATTTGAAGGAGAGGTTGTCGTAAGAAATGAATTTGACATAATAACTATGAAACTATGCAATTAAGTGTATTACGGGGGAACTGATTGAGTGATTGGCTATTAATAAATTCTTGCTGATGATGATACGAATGAGTATATTAGAATAGAATGCGGGGATAAGTGGAGGGGACAGTGTTGACGAAGCAAGAAAGTGGATCGATGAGAGTGAAAGTAGAGATAAGTGGTGTTTTACGCATGTAGTGGAAGCGAAGGCGGAGAAAGGCGGGTTCAGCCTCTGTGATTTCCCAAGTGGGATATGCCTTTCATCCTGAGAGTGTCAAATCTTTTTGGGTTTACAGAGGAAGGGAAGACGTGTCGCATTTCCACCCGAATTAACCAAGAGATTGGCCAATTTGTCACATCGAGAGAGACTTGTAGGAAAATGGGCTCTTTATAGAGTTTTGCCATCTCCTCTCAGGGGAATGGACCACTCAATTTACCCAAACTTTCGCTCGCTCTTTCTCTCAATCTCAGCCACACTGACACTTTCCTGCTCCTCCATCCACTACTCCTCCACTGTCTTCTTAATGACGCCACTTACTTTGTGAGAAGAGATCAAAGGAATGAAACTCACCAAATGGGAGACCCTTTTAAAATTCTACGACTCACATTGTGTCACCCATCCTCAGAAGTAACTCTAATGACTCCATCCTTAATACTTTATATCCCTTCCTCAGTCCTGCCTTCATTCCTTCCTTCACTACAGTCACTTCTACTTCCCAACAAACTTTCTCCCTCTCACCACCATCACCACCCCCACTCCTTCTCAGACTTAATCTCGCTCCCAAAAAGCCTTAATTCACCACTTATTCATTTAATTACCAAAACAACTCTTACTAATGAATCCCTCTCGGTTATCCTTAAATTAATGCTAATTATTCATCCCTTTATTCCATCTCTGCTTCTTTAGACGAATCCCATCCTTTATTCACATTGGTTTGGCACATTTACCGTTATGTCACAATTCAACCTTACTCTCGTGTGAATGTAATCATTGTTGCGTGATATCTATAAACAACTCGGCTCTCTATGCAGGTAGTCAGTCGAAGTCTGTAAAACACTTAAATAAATGAATTGCTGACAACTTATAAGGTCTCTATGCATAAGGGAGAGAGAGAGAGAGAGAGATGATTCAGGAGGATGGAGTAATGGTGTGTTAATCCTCAAAGGGTTTAATTAAGACGAGACGCATACTCGAAGAATAAGTGAGAGGGACAAAAATAGTGCTGCTGTAAAGCGTTTGTGTCTCAATCGAAGGGGCTTAGATGGGAAAATGGAGGATGACAGTAAGTAATAGTAAGTATGTGTCTTTGTAGGATGGAGCCTGTGATTATAACATTATTTATTGCTCATAATGGAATGATTTAGCTGGAAGTAAGTGCGATATGGAGTTCGCATATTAATTGAAGACGCTCATTAATCATTTTAAAATGTTAAGTATTTTATAACCGGTGCATTTCACACGTCATTCCGACTATTGTGACTACCCATCGTCACTCCATTAATGATCATTGTGTACGTATGGGATTTACTTGGTCTTTTGACTGCTCCTTCACTCACACAGCATAATGTGAAGTGTATAGTGTCCCTTCTTCTTAAGTGTGTGTAACAAAGAGAAGTCAATTACATTTTCATTATGAAGGATGAGTTGCGGAATCTTTAGATGGGTCGACCTATTCAAATCTCTCGGTGACAAATGATGGAAATGCTCAACTCTCAGAGTTTAACGCTTCATTAAGTCCTCTCCTGCCTTTATATCCTCCTTCCAGACGTCTTTTTCTCATCCAGCAGCACCTCAACTGCATCATCATTATTATTGCCCTCCCACCCTAATCACACTCTATTCATCCACCTCCTTACAACAAATTATCTCTCAGACGATATTCAATCCTTCCTTCAGGCTGTCTCCCACCTTGCATGCTACCTTGCTTCCTACTTAATTTACTCACGTGAAAAGACAGGTAGGCATATCTCTCCTCGAGTCCAATCTCCCACATAATTACTCATCCCCACACCTTCCTTTCTTTCGTCTTCTTCTTTCGTGTTTGTTAGGCAACCTTTTCATTAATCATTAAGGAGCATTACGCTTCAGAATAATTTGTTCGCCTCGGCCTTAACGACGTTCGCCATCCAGGGCAAAGTGACATAGCATTAAAGTTAATTGAAATGTTGGGTGAGTATTGATCGAGGAGGAGCGAGCATAAAGGAGAGAAATCACAATGCAATGCACACAGAGTGCCAAATGACTTCCGTCCATAGGAAATCTCCATTCTCGTGTAAGTGGAGAGAAGGCTGATTCCCATAAAAAGTCCGATTCGGTTAAAATAATACTCTATAATGCTCATAGTTTTTACTCTCAATTGTCCTCGGAGCAATAAAAGCGTGGGCTAAGCTACCCAGGATCAGCACTTAAGATTTACTCCTTCAAAGGCCCAGAATAAGAACACACTTTGCCCATTTCCGGCTTCCTCTCTCTTTCTTTCTCTTTCTCTCTCTCTCTGACTGTGTCGCCCAGCCACTCGGGCCCAAGTGCCCACTAATGGCTAATAGAAATAAAACTGCTCTTCATTAAAACGATGAGGCTGAGGCAGCGAATGGGTTTAACCGAGAAAGCAGCTAATTTATTCATTTGCATAAATCTACGTTTTGAATGCTAATAGCTTTCCATTAGAAGTGATAGAGGGAATAGTGATTGAAGTGGGGGATTTGTGTGCGGCTTGTATGTGTTAATGACTTCCGCACTCGCGTCTCTCGGGTATACTTTGGCCATTTCCGCCGAGCGGTGTTCCTACTCCACGCAACACAATATCATTGTCATCTACTAAAACACACGCTAAACAGATAGGTACAAGGCTTTTGCATGCAGCCTGGTCATTAGGGACGCAATAAACGATTAAGAGCTCCCCTTATCCATCCATCTACACGGACTCGCTCCTTTTTATTGCTCCACACAATTGCCCACTCATATGAATGGACACCAAATTGCCCTCATCTTGTCCAAACACTAATTGATCTCCCGAACGACACACCTACCCACTCTCCACTTGACACTCTCCTGCCCTTAATTACTCTCCATAATCGCCACGTATGATGCCAGTCCCTATTTCTTTCTCACTCTCTCTCTCTCTCTGGTCTCTTGGTCTCTCTCTTATTCTTATGTTTCATGCATGCCGTGTCGCTCGGAAGAAAAGAAGAAGAAAGCCTTTGAAGAAAGCAATCAAAAGCTGATTATCGGGAGAGACACGAGGAAAGCGTCGGTGGGATGCGAGTCAACGGTGCAAAACATCAGCAAGTCAATAGGCTAGGGTTGTTGGAATAGAGCTCAAGAAGCGTTTGGACTACCTTCGACTTTAAAAAGTGAGTTTTGGTATTCCTCTCTGATTCGTCTCTTCATCATTCAGCATGGCGTGATAATGGGTTTTCCTTTATTTGCTATTCATGAGCTGAGCCAAGCGTAAGTAGAGGGGAAATCTCGGCAATAAACGAGTTGCACTGTCCCCTGGGACTTCTCCTGCCTGCCTGCCATGCCATGTCGTCTCTCCTCAGCAGCTTTCTTCCTTACCTTCTCCAGTCTTCTTTCTCCAGTCTCTCCACTTCCTTTTTAGTCTCTCCCACCATCATATCACCACCACCATCACAACCACCACCACCAAAGTCATCTCTCGATCTCCACCATCTCTCACGCATTAATTATCATACGCTAACCCTGCCCACACATCTATAGCACATGCAATTAATTTATAACATTCCTACACAACCACTCAACCATTTAATTAGCCAATTATCTACCTTCTCATCTCTCCTTGTCATCTTTGCGGTTCATTGGAGTAGAAGACAGATGAATATAAATTTAGAAGTAATTTCTTGTACCTACACACTGATTCCATCTCCCAATATACACAAACACTGAAGGTGGAAATGCCACTTTACGATGAATCGAGACCACGTAATAGGAATTTATGTGGCTCATGACGAATCGAATTACTTTGGCTTGACCAAGCACAAGTAATCACACTCTTCGCTCACTCTTCTCAACAACTCTGCTCCTCCTGCCTCGGTCTGCTTCCAAACTTTCAGAATATTATACACTCTCTTTCTACTACTTGTCTCTACTCTACACGTACATTATATATTTTAGCCTGTCGTTGTTGCAACAGTATATTGGAAAATTAGCATTCGAATGCGACTCGCTCATTCAACCGTATGAAGAAATGAAACAAAATCCAAAAACTGTTTTTATACGAACGCCTGTCCAGCGTCAGACTTCTTGGCAAAGGGTTCTGCGGTTTAGGATAAGCTTTAATATTCTTTTTACACTTCATGCATAACTAACAACCATTAAGTTTGTAAAAGTAATTTAACCAGGAGATTCTGCAGATAGCTGGGAGCCCAGAGGACTCTCCTCTTCTCAATCGATGTGGCCTTTGAAATCCGACACTTTTATTTTTCCCCACACCATGACAGACGCATTAGGGACTCTTATTTATGAGCTCATGCTACTTAACGGGTCAACTACAAACAAACAGAATAATAATCCAACCACTGAATCACATTTGTCCATCCTATGCGTTTTTGCATTAGCAATATTCGATCGCACACCCCATTCGTCATGCAGCATTTTTGTAGTAATAAATAATTCTAGGCTTCCAATATGAAGTTGTGAGTAGTGTAATAATGGTTGATGTGGTACTGCACCCTCGAAGAAGAAGTCTCTCGAAGAAGATTTAAGTACGAAGAGAGTGTATCATTAAGTTGGTCCAGAATGACATGGTAGAATATGGAACTTCGTGTACCTACGAGAAAGAAAGGAAGAGTAAATGGGCTTTTGATCGTTTGTGATCTCCACCTACTTTTACTCGGAGTATTAAAAGGCTCTCAGTTGGTAATGAGTTGAAATGATACATTCGATGGAAGTTGCACAATAAATTAAATGATATGCAATCATAAGGCGACTTATCCTGACTAGCCAGGGGAGTCGGGCGCCTAATCAAATTACATAAAGTTGATCATCGTAATTCATACGCATCGTTTGATGGTTTCATCTGACTCACAAAAAACAGATCAACCTCATCGTTTGGTAGCAACCATCCTGAAGTTTCTGATGATGATGAGATGGCCCAGTCAGTCAACTTTTGTTGTTATCATCGGTTTTCCACCTGACAGGCCTCACCCGCTGACTCCACTCGTCTGGCTACCACCAAATGAATGAGTTAATGATGTTTGATATTAAAAGTTAAACACCTGAAACGGAAACGAAAAGTCAACCCCAACTCTCCCGCAGTTGTCCAGTAAAAGTCAGTTTGTGTGTGTGTGCTTTCCTCTGCCACTACTCTCCGTCCTGCCGTATTATGGATTAACATTCCCCACTCTAGAAACCTAATAGATATTTTGACATTCACAAAAGCCCCCAGTGAAACGAAAACTTTAAACAGAAGGCAGGTGCGAAGGTTCACACACTTTTGTTAATCTGACAAGCTTGAATAGGAATGAGGAAGGTGAGAAATAATCTCCATTCAATGATCTCTCTCGTTTAGCCCTCCCAACGGTTTGTAGAAATACTCGTCGACTTCCTAATATCCTAATCCCCCATTCTAATCTTTTATCAAAATTTGATTGACTTTTCACATACACACACACACACACAAGAGAGGCAAAGAGAACCCTAAGGAAGGAGAGTGAATGCACCCGAAATACACGTGAATAATGGGAATACCTGAAAGGATATTTTTGATGGTCTTTTGATGTGTCCCAACAAATCACGTCATCTCATCGAATGATTAGAAAAGAGAGGATAGAGAGAGAGAGAGAGAGATGTGCTATTTCAGCAGTTGATTTAATTTGAAAAGACTCTCCTCATCCAGGTAATTGCACACGGTGAAGGAAGAAAAGACGCGTCAAGCCAATCGTCGTCACTTTTTCATTTAGACAACTTATCATCATTAGTGGGGTACAATAGCCTAACTTTATTATTGCTTTTCATAGTGTATCATTATTAAATGTTTGAATCAAACGGAGTTAAGAGGAGTTCTTTCGTCAAGTCGGTGGTGGTTGGAGAATAATAGGCGAAGCAGAGAGATTGTTTGAGACGGTTTGTTGTGTATATGTAGCCCCTTCAGTCACTCTAATTGACTATTGAATGATATAATTTGGTCGATCGTGAGATGCTCTTCTGATGTGCGGTGAAAATGATTGGAATCGTGACGTTTCTCATTGGTACGCGCTCATTTATTACAGCGATTCCACTTTTTTCATCCAACTCACCTAACAAAAGCATTTTATTGCCATTCACTTCGATAATGCACTCATCGTAAGCGCTACACGGATATCCACTTCGCCATCTTCGATTCTAATAAACCCTCAACTTAATATTCTGTACGATGTAGGAACAATGAATCTGAATAGACTGACGATTTAAGTTTCTAGTCGCATTTTCTCCAATCCAACAACAGCACAAAAGATCATTTACCGTTCAACAGGCCATCCATCTCTCAACCTGTTTTCACAATTGCAAAAAAGCAAATTCTACACTTGGCAATAATAGAAATCTCACAGAGAGTTCAATTGCTTTTACATGCAAGACAAATAAGAAATTGGCAGTTGATCCGCCTTCTCATAATCTTCTAAAGTAGTTTAGCATATACTATCTACACGTCGATTGACACAGGAGAGGAAATTTATATACTCCATTTCATCAACATTTTCTAATTTAAGAGTCACATTTAGTCGTGTCCTTTTCTCACGAGGAATGAAACAATTTACTCGATACGATCGAAATTCCATTAAGGTTTTCATGTTTCATGGTCGCATATTACTTCATCAAGCGCGATTACTCTTCCTAATCCAATTAAAATTTGAACCGTTAAATCCATTAATTAGGGACTTGTATCCTTTAATCGATCTGTGTTTGCAATAACATTTTCACACACCGACCAACACTAGCAGCATACATGAATGAGGCTTTCCGGCACTGTTAGCCACTCCCAGTCGGTGTTGTTGTTACCCACAGATGAAGATAACATAACCTTCAATTACACAAGCTCTTTTTTCTCAGCCTATATCGCTTTGTTCACACTTGACTGATGTGCTTAAGCTTCAGGCCAACACTTGCTGCTGTACGAGTTATTCTCCTCAGCTCACTCTCCTGCTGGACGAGGCTTCTTAACTTCTTCGTGAGACTACCCAACTTCGATTTTACATCCACATCTCCTCCTCACATTCGCATTGATGAGCCAGACTTTTAATAATCATTCCTGACCTTAAATCCATGTGGAAACTAGATTTTATCCCGACAGTCAATCACACATACATACACACTCATATTCGCGTAACATTTTAATTTTGCAATTCAATAGCTTATTTCATAGTCCGTTTTACAGG